>CM032899.1:13808630-13836130 GCA_019176425.1 Megalops atlanticus
TCAGTGCTGTGGAGACTGACCAAGCTTCTGAGTCCTCAGTCTCTATGCTGTGGAGACTGACCTGGTTTCTGTACCCTCTCTCTCATTGCTATGGAGACTGACCGAGCTTCTGAGCCCCCAGTCTCTGTGCTGTGGAGACTGACCTTGTTTCTGTACCCTCTCTCTCAGTGCTATGGAGACTGACCTAGCCTCTGAGTCCTCAGTCTCTGTGCTGTGGAGACTGACCGAGCTTCTGAGTCCTCGGTCTCTGTGCTGTGGAGACTGACCTGGTTTCTGTACCCTCTGTCCCTCAGTGCTAGGACACAGGAGCGGATCTGATTGCAGTAATGACACACACACATCAGGATGTCCGGCACGCTCTCCCCTTTCTGCGCGCCACTGCCTCATGTTACTGACGTAATAACGCAGGCTGAGTGTTCTGCACATGGCTGCGTGTGCCCCAGGCAGGGGGGTGAGTCACAGGGCCGACTGGCTTTCATTCGCTCCGCCTGCATCATCCACCACCTCTGCTCCCTCTCTCTCTCCCTCTCCATCCCTCTCCCTCTCTCTCTCCCTCTTCCTCTCTCCCTCTTCCTCTCTCCCTCTCCCTCCCTCTCCCTCTCTATCCCTCTCTCTCTCCCTCTTCCTCTCTCCCTCTCCCCTCTCTATACCTCTCTCCCTCTCCCTCTTCCTCTCCCTCTCTATCCCTCTCCCTCTCCCTCTCTATCCCTCTCCCTCTCTCTCTCCCTCTTCCTCTCTCCCTCTCCCTCTCTATACCTCTCTCTCTCTCCCTCTCTATCCCTCTCCCTCCCTCTCTCCCTCTTCCTCTCTCCCTCTCTATCCCTCTCCCTCAGTGTGTCATATTCATTATAATTACACAGGGCAAACTCTGCTCCAGTCACAAAGCAGCATAAAGCACTGATTAATTCAAGCAAACTGCCCAATAAACCTTTGATTGCTGACAGTCAGTGTCATCACTGATACTCCTTGTACACTAACCTGAATCATCTGTGTGTCCAGAATTAAATTCTACAATATTATTCACCTACCTGCAAGATATGCCATGCACATCCTGTACTAGCCATACTGTAAATATAATCTATAACACAATAATAATTAAAGGTGTATTATGACTGAAATGCATCCAGCAATACCCATGGTACTATGTAGTTAGAATCTGCTAAACAGGTGCTTTCCATAAAGGCCATGTGTTCAGTGCTGATGTCTTCATTCCCCTCCAGACGCAGAATACGATATTATTTGGGTCATCAGGCCGTGCTGAGAGAGGATGTGAGGGCTCCATCTGTAAGCAGAGTGTGCAGTATCTTGAGGCCTACAGAGAGAGCTCCAGCTCCACCCTGCAGCCAGACACCCCCCCTCCTCCGCCAAACACAGAAGGAGCCATTCACAGAGGGCCAGCAGGCCGTGCCCGACGTTCCGGTATCCTGAGCAGGAAAAACAACTTCCCTTCTGTCTGTCTGCTGGAAGTTTGGACAACAGGTGCTGTGTTCTGCGCCAGGGGTGCCGTGAACCCAACGCTCTCCTGGTGCTGGCAGGGCAGTCTCGCGGAGGCCGCCTTCCCATCTGCACCGCGGAGGATCGCGTCATCACATGACCCCCCACCGACCAATCCGGCCCTAGGAGCAAACACTACCTTACCATCACGGTTTCAGGTTTCATGCTCCAAACAGCTGGGTTGAATTGTGAAAGAATGGCCAATTAGTTTACATACAGTACTGGACAGTGTGAGGGGGTTCAGCTAACACCAGCTGGGAGCTTACGAAGGGCTTTTTCTAAAACTGCTCTTTGCAGGTAGCACCCTGGATATTTTGCAGCCAATCAGAGAATGGGCTTATGTCATATCCACATATCCATCCACAGGAGCCCATTCAGAAACAAAGTCGATGATGGACATATTCTCACCCTGACATCTGCATCTGAAGCCTCTGTAATTGCTGTGGCTCACCAAATGACTAAACCCCAGTAAATTACTGAAGCTTTTTAAAGATAATGAAAGGATATTATTCATCGTTTGTCTTTCTAATGCATTCTGATATGCTCCTTTCACATTAATTATATATATTTTAAACTTTGTTCGGCATTGTTATGCATTCAAACATTTTCTTATTCTATATTTTGTTTACTGTTGTGCTGTAGTTATCTCATGTATTGCAAGTTGCCACAGATACAAGCATCCTCAAAATACCACATTAATACTATTGAAAGCTTTGGCCCATCTATGTACAGTGGAGCCATTCTTCTGAAATTCTAAAATTCCTTGCAATTCTCTTGCCTAAAAAGAGCAAAGAGACTCCGCTAACAGCAGGGGCTAATCTCAGGGAATTTAATGGACTTTCCATGTGTCCACTGGCTGTAGCTAATGACACTCCCACCCCGCGCAAGGGGAGTGTCCTATTAATTTTACACCACATAGTCTTCAGTCTTCAGTGCCAGTGTTTGAGCTTTGGGGGAAAACCCCACTCATGTCACAGAGGGAGTGATGGGTCAGTACCTTAGATCTTGTGTGAAAACCAGAAACTGCAGAATGAGAGTCCTTCGCTCCAGACCACCTCTTCAAAGAGAGTTTTTGCAGCATTTGCCATATTGATATAAGCGTTTACCTGTTGAAAAAGGAACTACTACAGCTATGCAATAAACATGTCGTTTGCAATCATCTGATACAATTGTCAAGTGCTTGTGCAGATGTGCCGTTCAGATAATAATCTGCACAGCATAAGGGTCGTCTAAAGGGTGAATAATACCAGAGATGAACTGGTATTCTGTTAATTTGTATGACTAATGCCAAATTAGTCTGCCATGAACTGTATATGTGTGCATAATCACAACACATATGGGATTGTATTGAAATAAGCACATTAAAAACACTGTAGTCCAATCCATACAATAGGCTGACGTAAATGCAGCCAAAATCCTGGCAGCGTGCGGATTCTGGGCACTCTCACACGGCACTGGAATGTTTTATAAGACAGCAGAGACGGCTTACATTTCCAGCAAGAGTTCCAAAAGCTACTTAAAATGTCCATAGGTAAATCCAATCTGTAGTGTGTTCTGTGTCGCTGCCAGCAAAAGGCTGGGTAATAAAAAAGGAGAATAAAATACTAATCCTGACATCGATTTCAGCTTTGTTCTGAGCTGCAACGGCGCAAACAAAGAGGGACGCATACAAGGGATGTAAACACCAAGAATAGCAAGTATGCAGCAGTGAAAAATACACACAAACAACAACATGAGTTTAAAATTTGAAGCACAGATTCAGGACCTCAGAAATGTTTTCGTCCTCTGCTTCTGCATTACCCCTGCTCCCCACACTGCCTTCCACACCACAACCCACTGAGACTAGCAACAGGCAACATCCTGAAAAACAGCTTGACAAGCAGAGAGACAGACAGAATATTCAACCAAACCTGCTGATCACAAACAGCTCTGGTGATGAGCTGACCCCAGATCAGTTGTATGGATGGTGTGGTGCCCAAGGGCAGTATTTACAGCTAGCCTTCTGTTCCTCAGGTCCCTAACCCATCTCTAATGCCCAGGCTCCTGGCCCTAAGAACGCTAACCCAGCTCTAATGCCCAGTCTCCTGGCCCTACAAGCCCTAACCCAGCTGTAATGCCCAGTCTCCTGGCCCTAGGTGCCCTACGTTGTCTCTAATACCCAGTCTCATGCCCCTAAGAGCCCTAACTTGGCTGTAATGCCCAGCTTCTGGTCGCTCAGGACTGTAACCCAGCTCTCACACCCAGTCTTCTGGCCCTAAGGGCTGTAACCCGGCTCTTACACCCAGCCTCCTGGCCCTAAGGACAGGAACCCATCTCTAATGCCCAGTCTCCTGGCCCTAAGGGTTGTAACCCCTCTCTAATGCCCAGTCTCCTGGCCCTAAGGACAGGAACCCATCTCTAATGCCCAGTCTCCTGGCCCTAAGGACAGGAACCCATCTCTAATGCCCAGTCTCCTGGCCCTAAGGGCTGTAACCCGGCTCTTACACCAGCCTCTCCATCTGAGAGCCATATGCAGAAGCTCCCTCCTTAATGGCCTGCACAGACGTCAAATTCCTGGAACTGACCCACTGTCTCCCAGATAAACAGTAAAGGGGCCGTTTATTTCACAACCTGTTTTTACCACTGCCAGCTGACCTTAAATACAGACAAAGCAGGGAGGGGAAGGCAGTCAGAGAGAGACACAGGAGTCAGGGGGAATGAATTAAAAAGAAAAGGAGTTAATTGAAGCTTGAGCAGCGGCAGCCCCTCTTTATAACACATATCTAAGCCACCAGCGCATGTGTTCCTGCCTTTGTCTTCCCCAGGCCCACTGCCCACAACACATATGTTCCTGCAGTTGTTTTCAGTATCCGTTGTGCATTCACACCACTTTCTCCAATTTTCCTTTTGTGTTTTCGCTTTTTCCCATTTATGCAACCTGGTTTCAGAACCATGAAGTGAGCTCATTTCACCCCAAAAACCTCTGCACCCGTGCAGGAGAAGAGAGACAATTGCAATCTTCGGATATAGTCATATGCAAGCCAACAGCTTTTTTCATACAAGTCACACGGTGCACCACAGTGAAGTGGGCACCAACTGGAGGACAGGCGCCTCTCCACTGACGTCATCCAATCAACTTGAATTGCAGGGCCCCAGCGAGCAATGAAACAAGGAAACCTTGGACCTTGGCTGACCTAACCACCCCATCCCCGGTGGAATGAAACCAATTTGCTCTGCTGCGGTGGGCCCCCGAGCCAGTGTCACACTCAGGCCACAGGGCTCAGTATGCATTCAAGACAAGCACTTTGCCAGTTGAGCTACTCGGGAGCCCATTATCTGTCCTTTTCAGACTTGGATATTCATTAGACAGTGGGCCTTCACCCAGCAGACATTCAAAATCCTTGCTGAAGGTCATATTTCAATCCTTCAAAAAGCATGCAAGTCGGCCTGGCACTATTCAGAGACAGAGCTTATTAAAAGCAATACAAGAAGTAACCAGTTAACAGGACTCTCTTTATGTCAAGCAAAACATTTATTTTCAGCAAACACACTTCCAACAAGTAAGGAATGGCAAACAAAACAGAATGAAGTGAAATACTCTGGTAACATGAATATTTTTCTCAGAGCAGATGGAAAGTATTCATACAATCCCAGTGTAAACACCAGTGTACCTGATGAAGGCTTTGTTATTGATTGGATCATCAAGGAATCAAAGTACCGGGCAATAAGCTCTGCTGACAACAATCATTTCCAATGAGACCTAAGCATTACAATAATAACTACAGATAAATCGTTTTTAAATCCACGGCAAATGCTATTTTCGGATGGTTTATCTGACCAGATGGAGCGTTCAAACCTGCGGGCTCGGAACATCGCCGGCGTTTCGTCAGGTTACGTATCTCGCTGTTTATGAGAAGCGGGCTCCAAAATCGCGCTGCCAGGGCCGTCGGTATAAATAAGCCCTGACGAGACGTCGCTTTGTTTCTGCGGCCGGAGCTCGCCTGTGCTGACAGCAGCGGGGCTGTGTTTTAGAGACGGACTGTTTTATCAGCTAAATATTTACAGCCGGCGCCATATCGCCTGTCAAACAAGCGCGCCGCCTGTGTCATCACGCATGCGCCGAGCCTGCGGCCGACCGACAGGCATCGCCACGGAGTCTGGGCCCCCCGCGCGCGCATCCTCCTCCCGCTAATTCAAAGCGATCGTCTGCAGGGAGTCGCGCATTCCGATCCATTATTCATGCGCTCGGCCCCGAACAGCAAGGAGCCCTTCTTCTCCTCACTCTGCATAACAGCAGAGGAACTTCAAAAGCGCAGGGGTGGGTCTGGTACCGTAGCACAGAGTACAAACAGCCAGAGCAAATCAAAGTTTGATCTACAGCACAATATTGTAGATTATTCAAAAGCAACCACTTTTTACATCTCACAGTTGTTGATGGATAACCCCTTAGCTTTAGTGCCCTGTTGAGCCGTGCGACTGCACTGGGGCAGCCGGGACTCAGGCCTGTAACCTCCTGGTGAGAAGCCCAGGCCCCTCACCACAGTATTGCTCTGTAACGCAATGAGAGCTTTCAGATGAGGCTGGGTCTGTGAGGCTCTGTACTCCTGGCGGCCAGAAACATCCTTACGTAAAGGCCGGGCGCAGCGGAGCGTAGGCCGTGCAGATCGCTCCCAGTGGGTACGGGGAAGGCGGGGCGAACCCCGTGGACCGCGGTTCACTCCGGTCGATTTTAGACCCGGCTTACGTAACGGGGCGAATGAGGACGGGGTTCCCTCGGATCTCGCAGTTTTTCCACTCCGAGTGAGAGCGCTGAGATCATGCCGTGCCATTAAAGACCCCCCGGGACTAAACTCCGAGGCCCGTCAGCCCACCTCACTGGCCCCATGTAGCACTCACATCTACCCAGATCACTGCACTCCGGATCCAGCCCCCTGGAAGGGCTCCAGAGACACGCAGGAGTGAACCCCAGGGAAAGTGTTTGGTCAGATGTACAGCTTGGCACAAGCATCAGCTCAATGACCATTGCAAGACTGCTTTAGAAATGCTTGGCATGTCCAACCAAACACTTTCCAGGGGTTTTTTTCACTCACATTCTAGGAGCGTTTTACCCTCTGGTTTGATCCCAGTCGAATCCAGCATTTTAGTAAGCAGAAGCAGACTGTGCCTGATAAAGTTCAGCGTTCAGGTGGGCTGAATTTAAATATTCCAACCGACTGAAACAGGCAGCATCCTAACCTGTGACCTCCTTCTGTCCCGACACTATCCCATAGTGCATTGCGCTACAATCATATTCCCCAAAACAGCAAACATAGCTCAAGCTTACTGGTGCACAAAAATCAAAGCCTTCTTCAAAAAGCTCTTTTTGAATGAATCCGACTATGTGAGTTCTGTGCAGCCTTGTGATATAAGAGGGCCAGGAGCTGCCTTCTCTAACTTCAAGTCAGTTCAGCTGGCCTGGGGCAGTCAGTCTAATGAGTCAGGTTTCAAAATCATGCTTACACAAAGGCCACAAAATGACATTCCCTCACAGCCAGAGCAAACCAGCTTTACGTTAGTTAATTTCTTTTTTTGCAGCGGTTCACTTTTTATAATTCTGCATAGGGTTACCTTGGTATCTCGTCTTTTGATCTCAGCTCTCCTAGGAGCAAAAAAAAGCATATGCTGGCAATGGACTGATGCAGTTAAAATTCCTTCTAGCTCCAAAACTCTATCAAATTCTGTGTTTCTTCCACATGTCTTCACCCTTCCACGCTCCAACATTGTGTGTTACACAACTCTTAAGGCCTTTTTCAAGTAAGAATTCAAAGGCCTTTTTTAATATAGGTTCAAACCTACACTAAACACCTTGAACTCAAACATACACTACAAAAAGGAACAACAACACGGTGTGTGTCTGTCCCTCTTGCATATGTTCCAACAGGATACGGATTGGACAGACCCAATATGCGGTCGAGAGAGAGACACACCGAGGCAACATAATGCCCTTAATCATCCTATTTACCTCCGCAAAACATAAATGAAAAATGAAAAAAAAAACGAGAAAACAAGATACCGGCAAACAAGAGCAGACACAGAAAATAAACAGACTAATCCTCCATCCTCAGTGATGTAATCCCTCGCTTTGGAACAATGCGTGCTCGCAAAAGGTCAGCCCGTGCGCTTACCCAACGCTGGCCGCGCTCTAAATGCCCTCTGTACACATAATTACCAGCCAAATAACCCATAATAACCACTTCCCACACGACGCGGAGAGGAAGCTGTGTCTGGAGACAGGGACGAGCGCTCCACATGCGTTTTCCGGCTCCTTTAGCGCCAGTTATGTGGCTCCATGATGGAGAAGTGGGCGCCTAACAGCAGCCGTCCTTGTGGTTCCTCGCCCTGTGATTGACTACATGTGAGAGTTGACACTTACATAGGTTACAATTCTAAAATGTTTTGAGGCCATTGTGGGTTAAGCGCTCGACACAAGGGTACAGCAGCAGTGCCCCAGTAGAGAATTGAACCAGTAAACTTGCAGTTACAAGCCCTGCTCTTTACCATTTCACCACACCGCTGCCCCTTTCACACTATTGCCCTTTACACGGTAGAGGAGACAGGTGACACAGAACCTGTTAGGCATCCGTCTCCAAGCAACATCAGGTGGGGGCACTGGGGCAGAAATGGCTGGAAGCTGAGCACGGTCGCTGCAGTGCACTGGACCAGATGCCTTCATCACAGAAGAGGAGAATGGAGAAATCTGAAATGTTTTGGGTCTATGGACACACGGACCTATTTTGTTTTATTATTGTACTAATTACTTGTATGCAAAACACCCTTATTTTTCAGGTGACTTATATATATTTACTATTATGTTATTAATTTAAACAGCTGGATAGTCATGTAACCATTTCTGAGTAAGTACCTTGCTCAACGATACAGCAACAATGCCCTATAAGAAAAATTTTGATCCGAGTCTTCTGCGATGGCTGTGTCACCTAGCACTCAAACTTGCAAGCCTCTAATAACAAAGTCAGCTCCTTATTACTCCGCCCTACCATTGATATAACTGAAAACCTTGAAAAGATGATTATATGGTGCACTGGTAAGGAGCTGTGCTTGCAACCCAAAGGTTTCCAGTTCAGTTCCCAGGTGGGGCACTGCTGCTGTACCCTCGGGCGAGGCACTTCACCCACAATTGTCTCAGTAAATATCCAGCTGCACAAATGGGTAACACGCGAGCTACGAAAACGGATCTGGATAAGAGCATCTGCTAAGCTAATGAAAGCTGATATCTGGGCTCAGCGTGTCGTGCTGACGCAGTCTCTGCAGCGCTGCTTGCAGCACGGCTGCCTCCTGCATGCTTGCCTGCAGCAGGGTTGCCTGCAGCACAGTTACCTGCAGCAGGGTTGCCTGCAGCAGGGTTGCCTGCAGCACAGTTACCTGCAGCAGGGTTGCCTGCAGCACAGTTGCCTGCAGCACAGTTGTCTGTAGCACAGTTGTCTGTAGCACAGTTGCCTGCAGCACAGTTGCCTGCAGCACAGTTACCTGCAGCAGGGTTGCCTGCAGCACAGTTGCCTGCAGCACAGTTACCTGCAGCAGGGTTGCCTGCAGCAGGGTTCCCTGCAGCACAGTTGCCTGCAGCACAGTTACCTGCAGCAGGGTTGCCTGCAGCAGGGTTCCCTGCAGCACAGTTGCCTGCAGCAGGGTTGCCTGCAGCAGGGTTCCCTGCAGCACAGTTGCCTGCAGCACAGTTGCCTGCAGCACAGTTACCTACAGCAGGCCGACGCTGATGCACGCAGCGCATGATGGCACAGGCCGCCGCTCTGACTCACTGCTCTGAAGCAGCAGCAGCGGCTCAGCACAGAATCCGCCTTTGTTTAGATTCCATTAGATGCCCTCAGCCAGTGTTTACATATTTTGCACAGTCTGTAACTCTTTACTGCGGCCACAGCATTAGCTGCAGCTACTGAGGGCTTATGGTGTGCGCGTGCATGCGCACACACAGACACACAGACGCACAGGCACACAGACATTCACACACCCACACATACACACAAATACACACACACACACGCAGCATGAGGTAAAGGTCTCTAAATCAGGCATTTAATTTGCCAAGTTGGCAACAATGTGTGAAGAATTGGAAGCAGACACACATCCCATAGAGACACTCTGACATCACTGCTGTATTGCACATTATACAGTAACACTGTACAACTGCATGTAAAATGTCAGAAACATACAGCAAGCTGCCCAGAAAAAAAATGTAATGCAATAAAGGCTGCTTTCACAGAAGGAATGAACTGGCTGCAGAGTCCTAATGGAACTATTCTATTCTAACTATTCTACTACCAGTAGAAAAGGAAAAGGCTTTGATGTGGGTAACTTGGGTGTCTATGGCTGTGAATTTATTCAGAACAGAACTATATTAATATACTTGAAACTGCTTATCAGATAATTCCTTACTCTGCTAAAGTATAGTATCCATTTTGTCCCACTTAAATCCCAATGACTACTAACTCCTGTTATATGCACGCTCCAGTTAAGTGCATAACATCACAGCACTCCTGAGCACAGGCAATTATCAGGAGTCGATTGTAGAATTCTGCGTATATTCAAGAGGCCACTTACCATGCTAAAGACTGACCTGGGGTGACACAGGACCTGCACTGGGGCCCCTGATTGAGATCCTGTGCAGGTAATCAGACAGAACACGCCGGGCAGCGTCATGCAATCAGCCGAACAACACACTGAGCTCGGGCGCATTTAAATGGAATTACACAGCCAAAAGCACACAGCAAGAGGCCAAAACACTACCAGCTGTACCACTGTGTGGGTATCACAAAAGCCCCTGGATAAAAGCGCCAAGAGCCAATGCTTCAGACTTAACAGTGCAAGGGCACTGGACACCAAAAACACACCCCTGGTGTGAGCACAATATAACCCGACTCTGAAAACAAAAAAAAACAAGTCACAGAACAATGGGTGAACATATCTGGTGTAGATCGACATTAACATTCAAAACCCATTTAGCTCCCCCACCCCTCCTGGTCTCTCTCCCTCTCTCTCTCTCTCTCTCTCTCTCTTTCTCTCTCTCTCCCTCTCTCTCTCGCTCGTCCTCCCCATTCTCTCTCGCTCTCTCTGTCTCTCGGCTGTTTAAGCCGCCATGCAGTTTTAAGTGAACAAGGTTTTGTAGTCATTCCAGGGCCAGTCACAGTGTAGATGTTAGTGTAACAGTTTACATTCAAACTAAGGAGGGAGGCACCTCCCCTACAGGTCCACTCCAGTGAAGACAGAATACAGAAACATGTCTACATGACTGTAATTCACACAGGATACAGGAACGTGTCTATTCCACTGCAATTCACAGGATACAGGAACATGTCTATACCACTGTAATTCAGAGAATACAAGAGCATCTATCCCACTGCAATTCACACAGGATACAGAGACGTGTCTGCAGTGCAGATTTATTTTTAACCAAAATAAAGAATTAGCATTTAAAAGCAAAGACAAAAAAAGAATAACCACAACATACAGCACATTGGATCACCAGTTTTAAAGCAAACTGGTTTCCAACATAGACTTAAAGCCGCTCTAAATGCAAATACAAAGGAACATGCATCCTCTTTTACAGAAGCTCCATATTCAGCCTACTGTGCTGCTCCTCTGTGGGAAATGACTGAGTTTCTATCGAGAAGGGTTGCTTTGAGAGAGCTCCAGTCAACCGAGACAGATTACGTGACCCCCCAGCTATTATCTCTCCATCTGAGAGGTTGTGAAAGCGTTCTTACAACATTGCGAAAACCATGGCACACGTGCTCACAGGACGCCCTCTGGAGACCCATTTACGTCAGTGAGAGAATGAGGTCTTTTAACTCCCATAATAACTCCCCAGCACACACTGTTCACCTCCAAAAGCAGAAATGTTGGGACACTATCGGAAAGGCCAGAAGCCAAAGCGAAACTGAGCCAAAAACAAGAGGTGTCAGATTTACAGACATACCACATATATTGCTGTTGTGCAATCCCTTCCCGTGCACAGTGTAACCCCAAGCTAGCACGTGAAACATCTTGCGGTTGGTCATTCTGGCTTGATTCACATGCATGTCATGTTTCTTGCACAATATGTTTGTGCCTTTACACATTTGCATGTGCGTATGCATACTTGCTTGCGTATGTGTTGTGTGAGTATGTGTGTGCATTCACGCTTACTTATATTTGTCTGCGTGCGTGTGTGTGTGTGTGTGTGTGTGTGCATGCACATGTACTTGCTTATATACTAATCACAGACCTAGGAAGCACAGCTACAGGGGGATCTGTCGCTACACAGTTTTGTTACACCAAACCTATTAATTAACTAAATAAATGCTTCTCCTTGATCTGCAATCTGAGTGCATCCAGCCAGACGATGGAGCAGGAGGACATTTATTCACCTGCATGAGATGTGAGGGTAGATCTGAGGTCTGACTCCTCTCCCCAAAGCAGTGGCAGTGTAGAGATGCTTAAGGACCCTGCATTATTGGGGAATCCCAGGCTCTGGGTTGGGGACCCCAGTTTCAGACACAATAACCACAGAGCTGGAGCAGCACTTTCAGTGCCGTGGAGGAGTCTCTCATAGAAGGACTGACATGCCCCTCAACATCTGTAGAGCAAGTCTGTTAAACATGGGGCAGGCTCGGCGCCAGGAGAAAATACAGAGGGGTGCAATTGCAATCCACGGGGGGGTGCACAAAAAGTCATAAATACTATGTAGACAGTGGAATATAAGGAGACAACTAGGGGTGCACTGAAGTCTGTCTGGGGGTGTAATGCACCCCTAAGCATCCCCACAGCGCCGGGCCTGGCATAGGGGTCGTCCCGTAAGCATGCAGGGGACAAAAAGCATGCTTTAGCGCTGCACCCCGCACTGACACGCATTTTACGAAGAAGCTCGTGTTCTGCCCTCCTTTTCCTTGGCCCGCTCAGCTAAAACCTTGAATGACCTACTTTTGCGAAAGCTGCAAACCTGCGTCTGAGCGTAATTAAAACCCTGATGTGCGCGCGCCAGTCGCTAATGACCGATTCAGCGCTGACGGCTGTTTCCATTCCAGACGGCGCAAGGTTTGCACTGAATCCACCCCAAAACCGCAGTGCGGGCTCGTCCCAAAAATCACATCCCACACGAAGTCTCCTGCTCGTGCTCCAGCAGCCTGTGTGTGTGAAGCAGACCCCTTCCTAAACCCTTCACAGTACCACTGTGCACACTCAGGTCAAAAGATTCCCCACACACAGTGGTTAAAACAACAACAGCTACCAGTCATTCAATTCAAAATATTTTCAAAGCTGTGCCAGGGGTTTTATTTGGATCTCATCTGACAGGAAGCCGTTTAAATTTTAAATGGTTGTAAAGTCCGTTATTGCTAAGAAAGAATTTGCTCTGCAGGCTGGGATAATATTTGTGCTGGTGTTCATGGTGACAGTGTGTAGTCCCTCCCCCGTGCACTGGTCAAAGGACGGTTAGGGAGAGAGCCATTGTGATGTCAGCTGTCAATCAGTCAAGCTACACTCCTGTCATATCAACAACTCTATCTGCCAGCTGCTGACTTCACCTACATATAACCCTGTCCTTGTGATTGACACCTTCCTGTACCAACCACCTTCCCTCAGGTAGCTTCATATAATGGTATTTTTTCTGTGATCATTCTGTTAAAGAGGCTGATGGCAAAGATAGTGATATGACATCTTTCAATAATCAATAATGATGGTATTTATGCATGTAAAATTAATCATTATTTTTTTACCAAAATAGAGTGGAAGGGTTACCCTAAACAGTTCGCTGTTAATTTACAATTATTAATAATGATTATTGTAATATTTACTACATGTTTAAAAACATTTACACTGCAAAGTTCTGCATTTTCATTAAAACAAAGAAAACAAAAATGCAAAGATCAGCTTTTTGAAGAGGGAAAGCCCTTTACATGACCTATCCATTTTTTTTTCAATGTTTCAGGGGAAAACTTGGACCAATATAAAGAATAAAGCGTAACAGCGCTGACATTTGGAACAGAGCAAAATGAAACCCAGTCTCTTCTTACAGATATCCTTCCAAGCTATGAATATGGATCCAGAAAAAATGAGTTCAATCACCCCAACTGGAACAGAATAAGATTAGGCTGTCATTTCCCATTGTATCACGGAGCTCCCGGGCCAGTGAATCCAAATGGCCCCCGTTTGATGAACTAATGATGACTTTCTTTAACACGCTCATTTCTAGAGGACCCCCCTTTTGTTATGAAACGTGGCAACTTAGGAGGGCTCCCGGACACTGCTGGCCAGAGCAGAGGGGCTAATAGAAAACTGCACTGTGATTAAATCCGGACTCCTCGAAGGGACAGTACTGCCTCTAGGCTCTCAGGAGGACTGTCTGAGGAGGTGGATGAAAAAATGCTCATGGTTATCAGGCTCCACTGTGTGTGAGTCTGCTTAAATAAAACTCTCTCCTTACACAGACTGCCAGTTTTGAGGAATCTTATGTAGCATGCTTCATCCCAGAGAAAGGCTGGTTTGGGAATATTTACCTTACCTTACCCTACCTACTTATATTCTCCACTTAACATACCAGTAACGTGGGAAGGCAACTGTGTAAGCTGTCATGTAGAACAGGGGAGTGACATAACTCCTTCTGTTCTGTTTGCATATGGAATGTAAGTGTTTCTGTTTTTACCAGAGTTCATATTATTTCCCCATTTGTAACATTGTCATAACATTGCACTAACATTAAATCAGGGAGGCTCTGGGTCCGTGTTGGTATTGTATTGAAATGGTACACCTTGAGTCAGGTATATTGTTGCACTTGTGTGTTGGGCTAGGTGCACATTTGTGGTCTCAGCCTTGTTTGTATAACACTGGGTGTTGTTTCCATGTGGGTGAGCGTTTCCTTATTTGTGTAATGTTTTGTGTCACTGCACTGGATGCCTTTTGTGCTCAACTTCTAGAGTTGCTCTGGATAGTCGTGTCTACTAGATGACAACAAAGTAAATGTAATGTTAAATGTACTCATTTTGTATGTTGCTGTGGATAAGAGCGTTAGCTACGTGACAAAATGTAAATGTATATTTTACCGATGATTTTAACCATGATGTGCTCTGTGTCATTAAATGTTCTTTATATTCATGCTTAATCTGTGCTATACATTTAACCTCATTTATCTCATGATAGCCTCATAAGTTGCTCTGTATGAAAGAATCTACCACATAACTAAAATTATTACCAAAGCACAACTACCCCTGTCATTCTAGAATACCCACTCTTCTCCATAACATTCTAGAACACTCACCCATCTCCATAATTCTACAACACTCACCCCTTTCCATAATATTCTAGAATGCTTGCTTCTCTCTCCATAACATTCTAGATCACATGCTCCTCTCCATAACATACCACCATACAAGATGAGCACAGTTAAGAATACATTTACACTGTTGACATCAAGTGGATGCTCCTATCCAGCATGATGTACAAGATGAATATATGTGGCTTTACACTCATATCTCCCATTCCGTAATGCTCTGTAAAGCGATTCCCACTCTGTAACACAAATGACAAATCATAACGCTCTGGAGTACAACTCAACAACTAAACAAAAGACTCCATAAGAGGAGTTTTATTTTGAAACACTCCTTAAAACAAGTCCATATCTGAGCATGAATGCCACATAGACCAGCCTGCTGTCTGTGTGTATACTATGACATTTCAGCATTCGCACACTTCATTTCTACAAAGAAAAGGGTAGTCGGTGGAAATTTGTGACCCCTCCATTTAAGGCAATGCAGACTAACTGCCTTCATAATCCAATAGTTACATCTGCAAGTTCATGAATGGTTCCCCCCAGAGCTGGCAACTTTGCATCTCTGTCAGTAGAGGGCGCCTCTTCTGGAGAATGTTAGGCAGCTGCAGCTGACAGCTGAACCAGATGGCAAATGATCTCAGCCGTATTGGTTCACTTCATATCCTTACAATAGTGCGGCCTGGTTTTTTTCTCTTAAATAAGCTTTAGTTCATTTATGTCAGAGAATTTGTAGCTTACCATTGTCAGTTACTGGGTTTATAAACAGTGCAATTCTGGTTTCACAGGAAACGACTCTAAAAAGTAGCATCGTTCCCTGACGCATTACAGATCACAACGATCAAAGAATTCCAGAACAAATTTGACAATTGAGGTGCATTTAGTTACACAAACTGCTGTTTTTGTACGACGCATTTTGAGAAATTAGACATCTAACGTGGTTCTCATAATTTAGCTGAACATTTTCGCTCCATAAGATCGGAGAGCGAAAGTGATAAAGTGACAAAATATTAGTGCGCGCTTCCACAAAAAGCGACCGTCCTACACTCGTATCGCGACCTTTCTACGCACAAGATTCACAATGAATCCTTTGAACATCCAGACAATCTGTTTTCTGTTTGAACGGCCACTGTGGCCACTGATTTCACACGAGGGAACCGTAAATCCGTATCGATGCACTTTAATAACATTAACTTAGTGACTAAAATCAGTTTGCCCACTAATTGAATAATGGCCTGTTTCCGCGTTGAGCGGATAAGATCCAGAGCAGTAGTATACGCATGTGTGATTGCCAATTCTTGGAAAGAGCTGCCAAGTCCATCAATTCTAAGAAATCCAGCTATATAAAAATTACCATGATACTGAAAGCAAATTCTTGGATCGTAGAACAAGTGTCAGCGAGGCAAAATGCAAAAGACGAATCAAAAACGAAAGCCTCTTGCAATTTTAAATTGTCATGAAACGAACACGAAGTTTAAAAAGCACGAATACGGTACAGCGCACCTTTACTGCGAAAATTCATACAGTTATGGTTTCAAGGGCTGATACTAAAATGTGTTAATGCGCGCCTGTGCGCCGCAAGACTTACTTAAAATAAAAATATGGCAGTCAAATATAAGGCTGACTGCCAGTGGGCTTCCAAAACGCTTTAAAATAATAAGCAAGGTGCAATATACGCACATGAATAGAGGTATTACAGGGAAAAGCAATTATTACACGACTTTAAACACAATTTGTGTAAAATCTCACCATTATGCTTTCCACTAGAATAATGCGAATTAATACAGTAAACATATACATTAAAAAAGACAAAGCAATACAAAGTGCTATACCATTCAGCGCCAGATGCAATGCGTTATAGGCCTGTTATATCAGTCTAAAGCAGGATGAATAGTCGCCTTTTGTTGTGTGAGGCGATAAGGCAATAGTCGAAACAGTCAGATGCCAGAACTTTAAGTGACACGCTGAAGCCATAGTCTGAAATTGGAGGTGTATAGACGCCCACCACTGCTTACGTTTACTACTGTACGCGGAGGGGGTACCTTTCACGGGCGGCAGGAAAGTACGTCAGAAGCAGAGGCTGGGGTACCCTGTCATAAAGCATTCGCGGATTCATCGCATGCATTGTTTTAAAAAATGTACACTCTTGCATTCTTACGCTTTATTATTAAATATAACAATAGGCTCTTCACTAAACACAGCCTAATACCTAATGTACCGTGAATGTCAAGGGAGAAATGTTCCTACTGGGATAAGTAATCTACAAACAGGCTAGCAGCAAAATTTAATAAGGTGCATATTTAAAATCTTTAAATCAGCGACGGGATATTAATTTCGAAACTGCGGTGACGCTGCAATGACTATAGGATTGTGGATGATTTCATTATTTCATAGTAATTTTCATATTTAAAAATAACCTCCACATAAACATCCCGCGCCAAACGCTACAGCCTAAGCGGATCTGGTGCTTCCCAATTCAGCCTATTCCTGACAGAGAGTAGTAATACAGTAATGTTAGGAACAATAATAATGGAAGGCGACTGGGTTTTTAAATCCCGTGCACGCAGATCTGTACGTTGATGCTGAGGCCGAGCAATATGTACATCCCTAAATTCACAACCCATGGAAATGCAAAAAATGTCACGACTAACCGAAGTCAGACATAATCGCAAATGGGACAGCAAAGAAACTCACCTGGTCCCTTTGAATGCACGGCAGCGAGGTGCGCCGATGGGGTTTGCCGCCGGAATGACTGTGTGCCATGTCTGAAGATATTACCGAGCTGGATCTCCTTCGCCTTTTAAACACCGGGGTATCTTCCTTCGCCCCGGTCACGGAGGCGCAGCCCTCCCCGTGTACGGCTTGGTTCGGCAGTAACTTGTCAGCATACCTCGCCAGCAGGACGCCGAGCACTCCGACCACGTACGCCAAGTAAGGTCGCCAGCCGGCTTGCACTTTGTTCAGCGAAATGAGCGAAACGGTCCTGACGACGCTGATGAAGACGACGATAGCGATCCCGTGCTCGAGATTGAGCACCATCAGCGCCCCGCTTGCCAGGCAGGCGAGCACCACCGCGGTCGCCGTGAAGGAGAGAAGCTGCTCCTCCGCCCCGTGCAGCAGCGACTGCGCCGCCGCTTCGCTCAGATGACACACGGTCAGAAGAAAAAGCGCAGTTCGGACCAGGACGCCGCACCGGATCAAATACAAGCCGAGCCAGAAGAAGGCACAAAGGAAGGCGAGGGTAGTAGAAACCAAATGCCACCAAGTTAACAATAGCTCCCCCGCGCAGCTCGACGCGAAATAGACAGGAGACCCGGACTGTCTGTTATTGCTGCTGCTGTGCTCAAATCCCCAGTCCACAGATTTAACCACCAGAGCGAGAAAGACCGAAAGCGACCCCACGCACACCGCAGACGAGAGTGTCCCGGAGCTGCGTATTCTGGCGAGCATCTGTCTCACCCACGGTCCGCATGCCGGGTCCGGAGACAAAGGGGGGAAACATGTTTTCACGTTACCATTGCGATCGGGAGCCCTGGGGCAATTTTCATATTTTGTGCTCCATAGACCGCTGCTGCCGTCCGATTCTGCGGTCATCGCCATCATTCAAAGAGTTAACATTGTAGCATGTGTATAAAAGTCTGTGTTTATTATAATATCGGGTTATAAATCCATGATTTTAGGCACCACTATGGAAAAACACAATTAAAAAGAGGAAACATCCCCAATACCAAAAACATGTTTGTTGTAAAAAAAAAAAGCAAAAAAGCAAAATGAAGGATAAAGTTTGAAAGAAACTATAAAGGTTCCATTGTGGCAGTATCGCGAACCTTTACAGAAAACACCCCCCTGTCACTCGTGCCTTCAGGTAATGAAATAAACGGTCCTGACCAGAATGACAGATTCCTGACGTTTCACAGATTTAGGCCATAGCCGTTCCTCCCAGCAGCGATGCTCTCTCCAGTTCCGCGCTCCTTTGTCCTGCTCTGTGGCTCAGCCGTCTTTTTTGCCTTATTTTCCTCCTCACATTTCACTTTTTTCCTATCCATCCAAGCACGCTTTCTTCTTGAAAATATACGAGCGCCATTCCCGATCGCTTGGAAACGTAGACGCGCGTTGTTCGGTCATAGTTTTTGTATTGTTTTGTTGTTGATGTAGTTCGTTCCTTTTTGATAGAATGGATAGCCCTTGGTCCAGTTGCTCACCAACTAAAACTATAAATCCAAGAACGATGCGGCGAAGTCGATGTCGGTGAATGTGACGACGAAGAAGAGGGGGGGACACGGGTTCTGCTTTTTGCCATCAGCTGTAAATTTTGGAGTGGTAATGCTTCTCGGATACAGTCCATACATACTTTATAGAAAAAGGGGGCATCACAACACCACTGCACAACAGGCTGTACCAAAATTCAGGGTAATACGCACATGGGGATACTTGAACATTGCATTTTAAGTAGCCTACACATTTACCCCCGCCCGTTCGGAATTCGTAAAACTGGTTGTCATCGCTGTAGCTGATTAAAGAAAAATCACATGCATTGTAAACAGGAATTTTAAAACCTGCTTGTTTAACTCCGTTTTTTAAAAACTTCCCAGTGCAAGCAAAGGTGTCTGATGCCTTGAACCTGACATAGGGGTGTTTAAAAAGTGTTTCTGCGACCTCGCTCATAGCGTTCAGGTCTTATTGTTTCGACAATTATCATTGCAGTTTATTTAAGTTCTCTATTGGATTTACTTTTTCTGAACTTTTTTTCTTTAAAAAAATCCAAAATATTTCACCAATATTTCACGAAATATTTGACATGTTGTGGAAGATTTATTAATTATTATTATTATTATTATTATTGCTGGTGGTGGGACCAGCTGCACACTATACTACAGCAGAATAAGTAACTGTCTAATAAGCAGTTTGAGGGAGCTCTATTCTGAATAAATTAACAGGCATTAACACCCAGGTTCCCCTCATCAGAGCCTTTTTACTTTACTGGTGTTCAGTACTGGTTAGGACTCAGATGCTGGGGCATTCCTTCAGCGCAGGCAGCTTTTATTGCATTACATTATTCATCTGCACATCAGAGACCCTTACAGGTTTGCTCAAACACTTCAGGTTAAGTGCCAGGTTAAACCTGTCGCCTTGCCACAGTGAGTCAGACAGCACAGTTACTTAAGACAGGTTTTTTTTTTTTTTTGAAAAAGCGATTTAGCTCCTACCCAAAAACAGTGACCATCAAAGGACTTCTTGAATGGTTGGGAAACAGTCATGCACTGACTGGAAAATTCAGGTGCAGACCGAAAAGGAAGTCCAGCTTCCCAAATGTATTCCCTTCTTTTAAGTGATTGCTCCGTTACGAATGAAGCGTCACTTTGGTTCATAGGTTTATGGTGACATGGAATGGGATGAAAAACCAGCTCAGTTTTAATAGATTATGAATTTCAGCAGATGAAACTGGAGTCACACACAGTCACCACCTCTGACCTGTGTACAGATGAGCTTTACTTCCTTCCAGCTTTGCCAATTATTTAGTTAAGCAATACTTCCGCTGTTACAAAATTATACATATCCACAAGAACAATGAACAATGTAGGCAAAATTAAGTGAAAAGCTGTCAGTTTTAATGGGAAATGGTTTAAAATAAGTATGTTGTCACTGATTGATGTTTGTTTGGGAGGATACTTCATTATTCATCTCTTTGTCTATGTATTCCTCTGTCTGTACATTCTCTGTAGCTCATCTGCATGAGGAAACCTTTCTTAGAATACCTTTGCAATGGATAAAAAAAGCCTTTGATTGAACATTTTTTTCTCTGCCAAGGGAAAAGTCATTTAAATATTCATCTGACAGAACTCCCAGTGATGGAAGAACCATCAATGTTTCATTGGTTTGAGCAAAGTACAGTGCATGCTGAAGTCTCCCTAATTCCACCTCACAATGTACCTTTCTGCTTGTACACACGCATGCTGGCACACACACATGCGCACACACACACACACACACACACACATAAACCCATGCATGCATAAACTCACATACTGTCTCTTTCAGAATCAAATGAGTGCCAGCAGCACAACAAATTCAGGGAAAGCGCTTGGTTGGACATGACATGCATTTATAACAATGTTTTGCAAATAAACTCAGGGGTCTCTTGTTCAAAGTTTCACTATGGGCAGCAGTGTAGTATAGTGGTAAAGAGCAGGACTCCTAACCAAAAGGTTGCTGGTTCAATTCTCTGATGGGGCACTGCTGCTGTACCCTTGGGCAAAGTACTTAACCCAGAATTGCCTCAGTGAATATCCAGCTGTATAAATGGAGAGTGTGGAAAACTATAACCTATGCAAGTCGCTCTGAATAAGAGTGTCTGCTAAATGACAATAATGGAATGTAAGGTAAACCCTGGGCAACAGTAAGGAGCTGGCGGTGGGTGTCTGCTCTGGTCGAGGTGAGTGTCACGCAGACATTTTGTCCTCAGAGAGCAGTCCTGTCCAGATTTTACCACAAGAAGGCGTGACTCAGAGGCAACTCAAAGCAGGATGACGGAGATTGGAATGAGAGGGGTTTTTAGAGCTGGCACACAGTAAATCACACCTCCACAGAGCAGGCTCACTTTACCTCGAGGGGCTGTTTATACTGACACTAAACAAGCCATAAATATTATTGCTACCTATTAAGTGTGACTCCTTTTTAGCAGCAATTCTTCATTTTTTTATTTAAATGGATCGCACTCTTGTTTGAAGCTTTTATAAACAGAGATACATAGAGAGAGAGAGGTAAATTTTGTGTGTGTGTGTGTGTGTGTGTGTGTGTGTGTGTGTGTGTGTGTGTGTGTGTGTGTGTGTGTGTGTGTGTGTGTGTGTGTGTGTGTGTGTGTGTGTGTGTGTGTGTGTGTGTGTGTGTGTGTGTGTGTGTGTGTGTGTGTGTGTGTTTGTTTGTGCGGGGGTGTGGTGTACCGCAAATAAGGAGCTAGATTAATAACCAGCGGGCTGTGTGTTCGATTCCCAGATGGCCTGCTTCTGCTTTCCCCCACGAGCACCATACTTCACCTGACGGGTTTCAGCAAATACTCAGCTGTGTAAATGGAAAAAGGGGAAACACGTCAGCTGGGTAAGTCACCGCGGATAAGGCTGGGTTGTCTGTTTCCTCTGTAAACCACACTGCAAGCGGCCAAGTCCACACGCGGTTCAACCGCAACCCTTTACACACGTTCTACCAGAACAACGCTCACTGGATCGACTGTCTTTCTCCGTTTGGTGCTGCAGTCGCACAAAACAAGTGAAACAAAGAGCTGGCACCACAAGTGCAAACAATTTATACCAACACAACGCCTTTAAAAAAAATAAATGAAGCGTGGTTTTATTTACGCCACTGTAGCTGACAGCCAACCAGCTGCGGACGGAGAGGAACGCGCCAGAACAACCCCAGAGCCCTTTGCTGCAGTGTTGACCACGTCAGTCTTTCTCTGAGTCAGTGCGCTGTGCGCCTCCAAACTCCCAGGGAGGATCTGAATAAATCCTGCACTTTCGCTTCTGAGGACGTGTTAATCAAGTCCGGCCGCGTCCGGAGAAGAGCGTTGCAAAACCGCCGTCAGCTGGAGACCCCGACGGCAGCCCTGCCGGCTGTAATAAATGAGCCCTGAGAAGGGGAACCGCAGTGCAGTGGAATGCCCCCCCCCCCCACCCCCTCCCTGTTTGGCCGCAGTTCACTGGATTGTAAAAATCCTGATTTTATGGGGGCCCATTCATCAGGGATGTGGTTGGGATCTCTTACAGGGCCTGGCTCTGACCCTCCTTTTACCTACAATGGCATCCAGCTCAGGAAACACACTGGATACCATTGTCGCACGAAGCGGCGGAGAGCACCAGCGGTCTGGATTCGCAGGTTTCAGAGGCTGCACGCGGTTCGACCCCGAGTCTGGGAGGGCAGGGTTTGGGGGACGAGGTGTACGACTGTAGGATAGTGTTCATAGGCGTAGTCTGGGGAAAGTGCCAATTTGTTTCCAGACAAACCCTGAGACATGGCAGCTTGACTTGGTTGCCTTTGGTCCTGTGGCTCACCACTAGACAGTCAATCAGGTCTGAGCAGAAACGGCAATTGATGACTGTACTGTTGTTGGTCATCACTAGCTGGCCAATCAGGTCTGAGCAGAAACGGCAATTGATGACCGTGCTGTTGGGCCTCTGGTGGAGTGACGGTGAAGAGTTTACTTTGCCTTTCTCAGACTGAAGAGTAACTGTTGCAAGAACAGAGTTGTTTTGATACCTGCTTGGGCATCACGTGTGTCCAGGCCAATCTTCAACTGAGAGAGCCGCCACATACTGTGTTATGTAGTAGCATAGTCATTGAGTAGTCTGGTTTTGCTTTACACTAGCTTACCTAAAATTAAAGCTCTCTTTAGTTAACTTCCCCCTGAAATAGTTCAGAGGAGCCAAAACATTTTTACATTATATTTATTCCTCAATGTCAAAAATTCTCCGATTCCCGTCAGAGTTCATGCACCGTGTTTGGGAACAGAGACACTGTAAAGGACACAGAATGTTCTGCGGCATTTAGACTCAAACATTCCAGTCAATTTTTCAGCTCATTCCAAAAATCGCAGTGGTTCCGAATGATAGGTTTCTCTGGGGGTTGGTGAATCATTCAAACCACTTGTATTTGAGTCAGATCATCACTGAATCAGGGATCATTTACCTGCCACTGTAAACAGCTCCAGCTGAAAATAAAAGCCAAGGAATGTCCCTGTTTGGACATACCAAACATTTAGGAAATCAATCTTTGTACAGGTCGTTGACTTGGTGTCGTTGGTACATCCAGCTACACACATTCCCCAGGATTCTTTTTCAAATAGTCACTGACCTTCTTCCTGAAAATGTATGCACTCAAACAATGTACATAGTACAGTTTAAAAGACTTTAACAAGGTAAGCTACCTAACATATTTTTAGAGAACAGCTTAAATGGGCCATCAGAGTAGTCTCTGCCTTTCTCTACATGTTATACCCCACCAATAATGTCTCTCCCAGCAGAGACGCTCACCTTTAGAGAAACAAAAACACACAAAGACTCTGGATTAAATATGAAAAGGTCACATGACATGGTCCTCAGAGAAGGAGAGCTGTGGGCAGGAGAGAGAAACAGAGCTGAGACATGCTCACATGAATTACGTAATTCCTACACAACACTTCGAAAAGACGTACATATTCCCTGCATATATTTCAGGAGAGGAAAAGAAAAACGCGTAGTTCTTAGACTGAATGCCCTCCTAACACACCTCTGCATTTTATAAGCAGGAAAATCTGTTTGTTGCCCATTAATCAAAATCTTTGACACAGTTATGCCAAGAGAATGTCTCACCAAAAAAGTCACCTTGCAAAAGTTGTTTTATACTACCTGTCAATATCCTGTCCATATTTATATCCATTGCACTTATGTATGTGTAGCCTAATCCTTATTGGTCAGTTTGTTAGCTGCAAATGGCCAGGCCACTGATCATCCTATCAGCAAGTTGGGCCTGCTTTTTTAGCACACTAACATTTTATAAAAAGGGAAAACTAAAACTTGAAGGAAATGGTTTGTTTACCACCAACATTAAACTTGAAAATCAAGGATTTACTCTGATTTATTCAACGCTCATTTTGTACATCAATTTTTGTGAGGTGATCGTTTTCAAGATTCAAGAGTTTTATTGTCATGTGCACAGCAGAACACTCAGTTACACCGTACAATGAAATTCTTACTCTGCTAATCCTTCGTTACCAAAATAAATAAGTCTGAACAAAATAAGTAAATCTGAACAAAAAGAAGAAATCTAATAAAACACTGGAGAAACATGAGAAGAAGAAGAATGAGGTAGAACTGTAGAATGAGGTAGAACTGTAGTGTGCAATGTTGCGGTCCATGTGCAGTGTGTGCAAAGGGCAGAGAGCAGCAGTCATAAAGTGCACTTGTGCATTGTTGTAGGGTGTCAATGGTCATTGGTGGGGGGGTAGCAGCAATAACAGTTGTGCAGTGTGTGAGGAGTTGAGTGGTGTTCCTTGAGGTATGTGTGTATGTCATTTCACCATCTGAATTTTCCTTTGATTTCCTGTCAGGAGAAACAAAAAGACATTCTTCTTTTTGAAACCTGACACCACAGCGTGTGGACATCCTTGAAGATGACGACAGTGCCAGGTAGCCAACGGGCAAGACTGACTGAACGTGTCAGCGGGTTTTCAAACGTAGCAGTGAGGGAAGAGGATTGTTTTGGAAGCTTACCATACTCACCCTTTGAAAAGATTTACACCTATAGATTGACAGACTTCCTTAATTTGATTATGTCTTTTTTTGGTTCCCAGAATGCACACTTCTTTTCCT
The DNA here is from genome assembly GCA_019176425.1 of Megalops atlanticus. Lineage (NCBI taxonomy): Eukaryota > Metazoa > Chordata > Actinopteri > Elopiformes > Megalopidae > Megalops > Megalops atlanticus. Next base: position 13,833,753 of record CM032899.1, read on the forward strand.
GGGAGAACTCAAAGACGAGACGCAAAGCCGCGTGTCACATTCGGACACAGCAGGCAGCACGGAGGGTAGCTGGTCTGTGTTTTCCTCACGGCTGCCAAGAGAAACAACACAGCGCTCACCTCATCGGAGAACAGGCCTGGTCCACAAAGGCCCGCTTTTATACGATAGTGGGAGGACGGGCCACGGGCCAGAGGAGCTGGCTGCCGGAGCCTCACTTTTCCGCACGTCACTCTCCCTTTCATAAACAAACAGGGGTGTCACTGAAGGTGTGCCTCTGATATGTGTGTCCCTCTTTTTTTTGGGGAGGGGGTTAAAGGTTTACAAAGTGCACCTTTTTCAAAGAGGGGTCTGAGTGTTCCCCTGTGAAATAAACAGAAAAGAAAACGGCGCGGGGTTTCAGTTCGTGTTTGCCCAGCTGATTAAACGACTTGCAGGGGTGCAAGCTACAACATCCAGGAAGGATTAGAGCCGACCGGCATCAGAAGGGAACTGCTTTGAATCTCATCCACAGTGAGGCAAAAACTGTGGCGGGGGGGGGCTGCAGGGTGGAGCTGGAGTCTGGGGCTAGAGATCTCCATCCACACACAACTCAGACACATTGCTCAAGTCACTGTGTTCAGGACACACCGAGACCACTGCGTCTAAAAGCAGTCTGTCAGAATCTGTCTTCTAGCCTCATCTTCAAAAATACTGTGTGTGGATCTGCCACAACTTGTTAATAGCAATACTGACAATAGAGATTGACCAGTACACCCCTGTGGTAATGATAGGTTGGCAATAGAATTACACCATTTCATGAAGGCTCTGTGCTGGAATGAATGAATCACATTTAAAAACCCTGAATGTGGCTCTTAATGATCTGAACCTATACAAAATTATGATATTTACAAAAACTGGACATGAAATAACTTGTGCTGAAAGGTGCCAATGGCAAGTCTTCAAGCTCCAGCCTCCAGCCATAGGTTTTAGGAAGGAGGTCATCTGAAAGGGGTTGGGACTGTAGTTCTGATAGTAAACAAAGTGAAGTATTTGTCTGTACTGTTTGCTCTGCTAGTATTTCAGAGACTAAAATAACTGATCACAGACATATACATATATATACATAGTCTGAGATGCTGGATTAATCTCTCTGATGTTAGCAGTCAGTGGGGACTCCGGGAGTGTTCCAGTTCCTTCTCTGAACTCAAACCTGACGCTCTATGTGTGGAGCACCTGACGGTCTGAACAGCGAGGCCCAGGAGAGCGACCCTGGAGTCTGTTCACAAGCAGTGCCAGCCTACTTCCATATGCACTGACTCTGCAGTCTGGGCTATGGGAAAGTGTTGGGCCTCTCTGGGCTCTTTGGAGTCCACAGAACTGCGAAAAACCCGCATGGGCTGAAGGACACTCCTGCACAGAGAACAGCAGAACTGCAGGGTGGGGTTCTCCACTCAGAGGCCCCCTGGTATAACACACCTTCACCATCGGCTGACTCTGTTTCCTGTCTTTGGAGCAGCTGTTGAGCAGGCTTATATGTGTCACATACATTTCATGAGGCATTTCTTCCTGTTGTATATAGCTACTGGCTGTGTGGCTACCCCTGAGAGCCGCTTGCAAAAGGCCTTAAAGGCTGAAGGATGGACACGCTCCCTCTGCAAACGGGAGCCTGAACTGCATTCAAAAACCACAATCCCTTCCGGCAAGCGGATTGCGCAAAGCGGAGCTCCAAGCAGGCCAGACGATGTCACTTGCAGAAGGGCAGCCATTGTGATGAGAGGCTGAGTAATCCGTCTGGGGCAGGCGCAGGTCTCCTGGTCAGCGTTGGCGGTGCGCTACCCTGTCCCTCCGTGAACCCCCAGGCTTCTCCCAAACCCTCTAACGAGAGACACTGAATCAGCAGCTACAGGACAGTGTCCCCACTCTCCAAAGCGCTGCAACTTCACCGCTGAATACAGAGGCTTCTGATGCCTGCAGGCAATCGGGATCATTAATCAGCACTGATTCTAATCATTATGGATACAGCACTTAACAAAAAGAACTGTCACAGAGTTCTTCTAAGGTCACAGTCTGTATTAATACTTCATGGAATGTCCCACAGAAACACCTACAGTACTATATATGCTTTGCTGTTGAGGGGATAAAATAGCCAGACAAAAAGGTTGGTGAGGAGAAAAGTGGAAAATTTACAGGCAACCAAAGATAAAGCCAAGAGGAACTTAGTTCAACTATTTGGGTGTGTGATTTCATTAACATGAAAGGAAAGTGTGTGAGGGGAGGAAACAGGAAACAGTTTGCAGTTGATGCTGAATCTGTAACAGTCAAACTTTCAGAATCAGAAACCCTCCCCAGTCTGCCCATCAGTAGTCACGCACTATGAAATGAATTGGGGCAGAGCTGAT
>CM032899.1:13841130-14023630 GCA_019176425.1 Megalops atlanticus
GTGTGGAGTTCCACTAAACTAATGTAAGATGCAGCCATTTGGATTAAGAGCGTTCATAACAACAGCACATTGTCCACACTAAATATTTATGCTGAATTTGAGTGGAATGTTGTTTCAGTCAGAAAAAACCCCTGTGATTACATCAGGGATATCAGTGATTAAAAGAGAGCATCCCATTTATTCATATTAATAAATAGAGCATAAACAATGCACTATAATGTTTACCCAATAAAAGAAACAGCAGAGATGTTACTTGATTTCTGGCGGAGAGGGAGATGTGGTCCTTCAGAAAAAGGAGGCCATGATCTCGGGTGCAGCTCGTTTGAGGGTTGATTTGATTAGTGCACTGTCACTCTCCCCACATAAACAGGAGCAGCAGCAAGGCCTGGACCACGCTCACAGAGAATCACGCCTGGCTCTAGTACCACTGTCGGTTCACACAGAAACCAGAAAATTACGGCCAGAAAATTATTATCCTACCAGCGGTATGAATCCAGTGGAAAACCAGAGATGTACTGGGTATGTGTAAGACATAGAGATGTACAGCAAAGTACAGCAAACACTCTTTGACTTCTTTTTGTTTTTATTATTATTCATTGGACAGACATATTTGGCAGCCTGACAAGCTCGAAATTACAATGAATGGGAGCTTGAAGATTTTCGCCTGCTGATTGGTCATCTATTGACATGTCAGCCAATCAGCTAACAAAGCCCTTCTGTAATACAGCCTTGGTGCTTCAAATGAGGAAGACTGTGCATCAGCCATTTTACCAGCCAGTCTCATCACAACCTTAATTAATATTGGATTAGCACATTTCCTGCCGCCTCCTACAGAAGTGGCTATTACTGGTCATCGTGTGGGGAAATCAATAAGATAACACCATCAATGTTATCTTATTTTTAATCTCTATTCTGAGAGAGTTTAACACTCTCCACTCCCCCATGTGGGACAGATAGCGCTGACATCAAACTGTAGAGCCAGGTAATCTTATGGACAGCCTGTCCAGTCAAGCTATTTATTAACCTACAGTCTATAGTACGTTCTGAGCCCTAATCCCTGTCCAGGTGTAACAGAGAAGGGGAGTTTTCTATAGCTCTTCTACATCGATCGATACCTGGCAGGTTGTAAAAAGTGAACTACAACCCTGCTCTGTCTCTGTCCCCTATCTCTGACTGAGATGAAATAACATCTGAGGGAGACAGCATCTTAAAGGCGTGTCACGAGTGTCCCTTAAAAGCCATCACTTGTCAAATGAGGGGACACAAGGGGATATTTCACACTATGGAAATCATGGGATGAGGACATATTCAGTGCACTGGTGAGACGAGCAGTAGGAGCAGACAGGCTGTGTGTTTACAGTGACCACAGCATGTTGGACACGCGGCTCCAATGGGGCAGGGCTCCTGGGGTACTGCTGTTCGGTCGGCTCCTGACACCTAATAAAAGCAATATTATCTGCATCTGCTACACAAATGTGACATCAAATACCACCTCCCAGTAACGTCTTTGGCTTTAATTAGGATCCTTCTCTGGCTGTGAATATGGATCTATAAACTCAGTAACACAGCGCCAAAAGTGGAATGTTTGTTTTGAATGCATGAACCATTGATTTGCTACAGCTCCACCTTCTGGATAAAGGTAACTCCTCGGAGTCACTGTATGGGACGCTACAGGTTCCTCCTCTCCGGTATGTAGTTTCTGGTGTCAGTAAGGCAAGTGCGCACTAGTGAGCGAGAGAACCGAGGAACACCTCCAGCACATGGGAGCCCTTTCCCTGAAGCAGAGAGGCCGCAGGAACGAGAAGAGATATCTGTCAGCGCAAACTTGCCAGGGAGACCATCCAAAACAAGAATTCCAAAGCGATTGCAAATCTCCTCTCATTAAGCCATAAAACTCTCATGGAGAAGGAATGGGTTTGTTTTTTTTCCCACAAAACCCTATCGGGCGGCCCTGTTCAGCTATCCACATACGGTGTTTACACAGAGCCTCATAAAAAGAGCACAGGACCCAATCAATCTCTGCTTCTGGGGGACGCTCTGATGACACACGCTGGATGAGTGACTTCTTTAAAACCGCCACTTCCTCTACAGTCACCATCTGTACCCCTCAGAACCCTGGAACAAAGTCCTCCTGACTTCTCCAAACATAAGGAAGAGCGTAGCAAATAGATTTAAAATGAACCAACCACTGAGAAGACAGCAGTAACCACCCTGCTTAATGTTCAGGACAGAAGGGGTCAGAAGTTTAGTGAAGTCTTGCAGATTTATAATTACATTATCTGGCCAAACAGACACTTTCCCTGGATTTCATTTACTCATAGAATTCCTCTGGCTGCCTTTTAAAGGTGAGCTCTCATCAAAAATTTAACTAACATGTAATATTGAATGTATTAATGTGTGAAATGTATACATACAGCCAGAGATTTTCACTGGAGTGAACAGAGACATGCAAGACATCCTTTTATGTCCGCTGATAGTGGCAGGTAGAAAGAAAACAGGAGCAGGAGATGCACAGTGATGGTTGCAATCACCACATAAGAGAGGGTTCTCACTGTTCAAACCTGCAGATCTACTGAAAGATATCCACCAGGAACTGTGTAACTTCCCCCCAACCCTCCCCCAAGTCATGTGAAGTCTATAACTAATCAGATAACTAAGCTATAAAATAATTGTGTGTACCTGAGCATAACCGGTTCATATTAAAATTAATTTATGACACAAGATTCAAACCTGAGTGATTACTCTGAATCTCACGTTCTTTTCCTTGAGCAATTTAAGTGCTTCGGATGATCAGTATTCATTCAGATGGATGGAAACAAAGATGCTATCATTCACATTGCATCTATACATTCCTCTGGTCCACTGGCTTCAGTCCTTCTGATCAGATCTACAGAAGGTGTTCAGTGTCAGTTACAACGAACTGGAGCTGTAAACAGTTTCAGAAGTGAAAGTCTTCTAACAACTGTCAACTGTTATCTAGTTGACAAGTACTTTCTAAGTTAAGCGTTAAATTGCATGTTCCAAGTTCACATCAAGTCCACAGCTCTGACATGGCGTATTTATAGACTTATTTATATCAGCACACTTGTTTTCTCACAGAAATCTACACTGCCGTTTAACGAGTCACTCCGCCAGGCTGGCTAACTGAGGGACGTGAGGGCAGCAGGGAGGCCACACCCCTCCCTGAAGTCAGCATTTATCACATGGTGCAGAAAGCTCACAGACATTTCAGCACCTGTGTTTCCGCCAGCCCATCCATGCATCAGTTCCATCAACTGTACCATTTGGATTCCTGCTGGTACAACACCTCCTGCCAGGGGCGTGGGTTTGCTGGATAAGATGGCGTTGTGTCACAGGTGCTCATTTGCTATTTGCATTCTGCACAATGAACTCAAACACTCTCAGACTCTCCCTGTATAAGGCAGTCTACCCAATACATACATAACTGAATGAGAATAATCACAGATAGCCCACATCGCCCAGCAGAAGCATGCAGCAGTCATTTTTAGCAGAAGCCCAACGCTGCGGTCAACATGCTTCAAGCAGGTTTCATGCTAGCAGAAGCTGATTTCTCTGTTGCTCTGACTGATGTCTGTCTGGTTAGATCTACTTGATCACCACGGCGACGGCTCAGCATCCAGCAGGAGGAAGCAGAGCATGGCGTCTCCCAGGACTTCCTGTTACGCCACAGCCCCCGCCCCTCTCGTTAGGAGTGCGGGCAGCGGGGCAGGAAGCGGCCGGCCATGACGCTAATCTCCGCTGAGGGGAAGCGTGACCCGGGGACCCCGCAGCTAAGCTGACGTGTCTGCAACCGACACAGCTGTCCCCTCCTGCGCCCCCCCTCCCTCCCTCGCTCTCGGTCCCCTTGCTGTCCCCAACTGAACCCCACATCGCCTGAGGGGCCACAGCATGCTCCCCCCTCCACACACGCCACATACCTTCCATCTCGCTCTACCCCCCCCCGCTGCGCCCACAGAGAGTGAGAGAGGGAGCGGGGAGAGGGGGGGGAGGGAGAGAACGGGCGAAGGAGGGAGGGAGACAGAGGGAGGGAAGGAGGGAGAAACAGAGGGAGAGAGAGAGACATGGTAAACATGCTGTATAAAGAGGCTGTGCTCACATCACAGTCAACAAGAGACGAGACAGAGCTGCACCTCAGCACACAGAGGGAGAAATACAGAGAGGTAAGAGACATTCGCAGAAATCAATTCCCTCTGCTACAAGATCCAGAAAACTGATGCTTTCCCACAGTACATTCCAGTCTTTAAGAGCGCCGTTCAGCTCACAGCTCATCAGACTTCAGAATTACCCTGAATACACAGGGGTACCACAGGACCAGTGTTGGGGAGTGGTGCTTCAAACTGCATCATTCAGATCATTAAATCACGGGAGCTCTCAGGGTTTCGGTGTCCCAGATCGCCCTGTGCAACCCGGGCTGTTGCTGTGCGGGAGTATCAGGACAGGCGTGAGTGTTTTAACAGCGCCACGTATCTCAATCACACAACCTTTATCCACCACGTCCCCCTTAACAGGGGCCTTCCTGCAAGCCAGCATCTGAAAAGCAGTCACTCCAGCCACGCCTACCTGTCAAGGTGAGAGCCAGGTTCAGTGCCCTAATACATGAATACAGATCACTGGTTAATTAACAGCCAGGCCAGTTGCAAAAAGCTGCAGTCCACGACCAAACAGATGACCCAGGTGCAAGTCAAGACAGAGTCTACCTGGATATTACCTGTCAAAAACAGAAAGTAGCTCATTTAAGATGCTAAAAATTGTATAAATAATTATGTGAGTATTGTGTTAAATTAAGTACCCCAATAATGCCAAATTCCATGATAGTTCTACTTATAATTACAACACGCCACTGGGTTCAGAGGTACAGAGATAGGGAATGACTGCGATAGTGAACTGCAAGGATGACTATTTATCAGCTCCTCCCTAATAACTGTTCTGGGCAACTGCTTTATCACTGAAAGTAGCCGATAGGGGCAAATAGTCTAGTCATCAGTCTGCCGTATTTACACCCTGAGAGTGTGAAGTGGGCTCATTAATCTTTCACAGCGTGCTCTCTGATTACGCGCTCCATTTTCCTCATAATGCATCGAGAGTGGCTGTGCAAAATGGCACCTGCTCTGTGAACACGGCGTGAGAAATTGGGCTTGATTTGATTAGGATCAACGCTCTGCGCAGATCTGCATAGCACATCGATCTGCTGAAGAATATTGAAATTAGAGCGGAGGGTGATATCCGGAGAATTTACAGAGCAGTGAATCTGCACAGGAACCATGTAGCAAAAAGCAACCACAACAGCAGCAACAAACCTACTGTGAACTCCCTGTGCATGAAGCAAGAGGCACCCCTGTAACTGTGTGCACAGAACACAATTTCACATAGCAATAGGATGGCCATGCTCTGGTTCACCTCCACACCATTCAAATTCCAAAAAGTGGGGAGTCTGAACTCCATCAACAAATGAGTTGCCTTCATCTTTAAAGTCTGTCAGTTTCACCTATTTATGCGCTTGCATCTGTTTCACAGAGCTCCAACCCTTGGAGTGAAGACCCAGCTGGAGTCGGTGGAGGCCGGAGACCAAGGCAAAGCCGTTGGCATTTGTTTTCAGTGCGTTGTGTTGTGATTAACGTCAGCCAAGTGCTGCAACGCCCTGCCAATCACAGCGGGTGCTCTTTTTCCGAGGAGTCACAAACAAGGTTCCCCAGACGCCAGGAGACCGAATCATTCCTTAATCTCGCAAAGCACCACAATCAGGGCCCTCAGGCCAGCTTCTGAAGTCCTACCGCGGGGGCTCGCATCCCACATTCTCACTGCGCCGACACTCCGGGACGCCCTTAAAGCAATTTCACACCAGAGTGATTTGGATTAAGGCCTCCGCTCGGGGCCACGGAGTCTCAGGTCAGGTTTAACACACTAGGCTCTCTTTACAGCATCCATAATTCAAACCACAAAGCTGTGTTCCTCTCCTCCATCTGCAACGTATTACAAATACATCACAGCCAACATGATCCACAAACGCCTCTTCGAAGGACTACCGGGATTCTAAGGACTTAGCTGGGTCAAAACGATCGTCAAGGCTTATGGGTTTATATAGAAAATATCATATTTATAAATGTATAAATGCATGTACAGTTTAGCATTATTATGGTCTTACCTCATTACTGATATGGTAATAAATCATTAATAACATGTTTGTCTGTGTTTTACAAATAGCTTATAATGTATACCCAAGTTTGAATGCTTCACACATGGACTGTGCATCTATTGTGCGAGAGTTATGTTAACAAAACAGGATCTCTGGAGATGCATATCACTTTCAGGAGCTCCAAGAAGAGAGGGGCATTGTGGGATGTGATTTAGTGCATCATACTGCACAATCCCAGCACCAGCGTGAGGGTGCGTTTGACAAAGAGCGGCAATATCCAGTGCATCTCTGGGGGGAAAACCCACAATACCTTTTTCAAAGGACACATTCCAAGAGGAGAAAAATCCATCTAGTGCCGAGCTCATATTTGAAAGCTTGATCTAATTTCCTCCAGTTTCAAGTGTCTCGGTGCTGGACGACATTACAATGATACTCCAGAGAGGCAGTGAGAGGCCTTCAGCTCAGAGCAGACCTGCATGGTGCATACAGCCTGTGGAGGAGCCTCCTGCTTTGAGGCAATTTTTTTTTTACAGAGATTGCTTGCCATAAATAACCCTTTAATGCAGATATGGCATCACCTGCATGCCTTGTGGAGAATCAGATGTGTTGTCATTATGTGTTTAATCTGGAGTAATGAGCTGAACAAGCTGATATGTGGGTGATTCACACTGGAAGAGCCCGTGCTCTCAGTGAGCTAAATACACTGGAAAGGGCATGAGAACCAGTCCTTTCAACCATCTATAATTATCATAGCTTATGTTCCATTTAATTTCACTGTGTACATGTCATAATCACCTTGAAGGACAAGATGAATATACTCCTCTGTTGTACTGAAGGAGGCATTTGCTAAGCAAATCAGTAAAGCAGTCTTCTTCTATAAACCATAAAAAAATTAAAAAAAACAGTCTGTAAAACTGCAGCCCTCTACAAGGTTTCAACTGGAAGCCACTTTATTGTTTTAGCTTACCGTCTTTCATAGTGAGCTGCACCAAAAATCTATGTAAGTGATGTAAGACACCCGGAATAATGGAGTCAGCCAAGAAAATAAACAATACAGGCATAACATCAGGAGGACTGCAAATGGACTGAATGTGCAAATGAGGATGATACAGGGAAAAAAAGAGAGGACAGAGTGTGGATTTTGTGAATGCAAGGACAATGAACCAAGAGAGCAGCCTTCTCAACAGCACTATTCTACGCAATGACTACCAGGAGTACTAACAGAACCACCACAGAGCGAGCAGAATACCCCCTTTCCCACCACAGCTTCCACTGGGACAGCAGAGCATGATGGGAAACTGGGGGGTGAACATGTGACTGCTTGAGGGAGGGGGATGTAAATAATGCAGGTGTGCAGTCGCTGTGCCTCTTGTGAAAATACCCCTCCAGCCTGAAATATACATTAGCCACTGCAGTGCATGCTGGGAAGTCCATGAATGTATACAGCCTACTTAGCCAGTGTCCTTTGTGGTCTCTCATTGCAGCACAAAGATTACAGCACAACAATCACAAGGCAGCAAGAGAAAAGGCTGGCAGGCCGGAGCAATAAATGTCAAATCCGTGACACATTCACACGATGCAAGTGCTGCCTACAAACTGTATCTCTCTTGTAAAAGTTGGCTAACGATGGTATTTGCATTATCATAGGAGAAACAATGAACAAAAACAACAGATGATTCAAAAATGCTGAACCTGACAATCATCAAGCCTGCACACTGATTCATATCAACTCCCTGTGAGCCAAAGCTACTCCAAGGACACTTCTAAGCTGCTGCTCCAAATAAGATGTGTAAAATGCACAATTACAGGTAAATGAACAGTACAGTAAAGAATGACTTGTGGAAGCAGACATACCCATTACTTTACCTTACAACTGTATTTCAATGTCCATTTCAGATGTTCAGTTTTATAGAAAAGACCCATTAACATTTGAAAACAAGCCCCATGGGAAGCTCCAAGGCTTCTACATGGCTAGTGTTGAACTGCTTAGCACCACACATCCAACCAAAAACCTTCCCTGGGTTTTATTTTCTCACAGAATATTTAGCTCCATTTAGTTACTTTTAGGTCCATTTAGTACATTGTACAGAAATATCAGCTTTTAAAGTAAATGTGTATTTACATATGTAAAAAAACAGCTTTTAACAACTTTCTGAGGTGCACCAAATCTCTAAAGTGGCCCTAACCACACCACATACACACGACACATCCTTCCTGCTCAAAGAAAAAACATCTCTGGCAACGTCCAACAGAAAGGTCCTGCTTCTCTCTTTAAAGCCTGGAGTTGACAGGACATGCGGTCCCAATCCCTTTATTCATGGTCTCGTTAGAGGGGAAAAACAGTTCTGGTCCCTCGCAGTCCAGCAGCCAGCCCGGCTCAAAGCAGGCAGAACCAGCAGGTGTGTGATGTTCCGATGGGGGGGGGGACAAATCAAACAACTCGACTCAATACAGAAAGGCCTTTGTGAGGAGGTTCACGGCTTCCTCCCGTATTCCAGGAAAGCGTTTAATATGTGTGCGGCGTGCGGTTTTGGTACAGCCTGCGCGTTTGGCTCCCTCGGAAAAGTCGCTTTGAGCCCAAGGAAATAAATGCATAATATACACATCAAATGATGTGACATATTTATACTGCAGAGGAGGGCTGAGGTATGAGACTCATTAGGCAGCGCTGAATGGGAAACGGCACAGTCTGGCCTGCCGCACAGCACCCCCCTGTTCCTGCAGCTGGCCCCAGCAGGGCTTCCATCGGAGTGCGGGTGCCAGCCACAGGCAGGACACAGCGGCGCTGCAAGAGAGAGCATCTGCAGCAGACATGGAGCTGAGGAACCACAGGAACCACCGCCGGCCAATGCACTCACCTGCACCACACACACACACACTGATGCACACACACACGCACGCACACACGCACGCACGCACACACACGCACGCACACACGCACGCACGCATGCGCACAAACACACACGCACGCACACACGCACGCACACGCACGCACACACGCACGCATGCGCACAAACACACACGCGCACACGCACGCACACAAACACACACACACACACACACACTCCTACAAATACACACACACACACACACACACACACAAACACACTGTGACGGTACTCTAGATACACTCTGAGGGTAAACACTGTGGAATGTGTCCGTGTGTGTGTATGTCTGTCTATGTGACAGTACAGGTGTGTGTGTGTGTGTGTGTGTGTGTGTGTGTGTGTGTGTGTGTGTGTGTGTGTGTGTGTGTGTGTGTGCGCACATGTGTAATAGTGCATGTGTGAGTGTGTGTGTGTGTATTTGCAGGAGTGTTTGTTTGAGTGTGTGCATGTGCTTGTGCACATGTGTAATAGTGCGTGTGCGTGTTTGCGTGTGTTTGAGAGTGTTCAGAAAGCTGAGTGGGTTCAGCACAGTGACAGTGTACAGGCGCATGAAGTTTTGTTACAGCGCTGATATGGCACTGCTCCAAAGTGATTGGCCTTCTATACGGCCACAGATTCCTTGAGAGGAGGGATAAACTAAAATGACCCCCTCCTGGCTCTCCCTGCGTTTGGCAGCAGTATCTGTTCTCCTGAATTGTGCGGTGCAAATGTGGAGCCCCCGGCACATATTAAAGCGCATCGGAGAATACGCCGGCCGCCAGCACCAGCAGCCGGCAGCCAGCAGCCACTTCTCAAGAGAGAAAACATATTTTTACAGTTTCAAACATAACAGCAGCACAGGCGCTGCCAACCGTGACTGAATCCAGGCAACCGGCTCCCTTTTTCCCCTTTTTACTGTTGGAAAAACACCGCGGAGCCCGAGAACGGCTCCTGGATGACACTGAGAACGTGGAGCAATTAACATTCCAGACGGCAGAGATTTACAGGTGAACCTCACCTTTTACCTGCTGTTTATCAAAGCTGTGATGCCTTTCCTGTCTTCACTTAACTGCCGTTCTCTTTGAACAAATGCCATTGGATTACCCAACAATTACCCTTTTGTCTTTATTTATTAGACGCACTTTGTAAGTCACTCTGGATAAGAGTGTCTGCTAAATGGCAATGATCTAATCTAATGGCTACGTGGAGCTTGAGTCAGTCTGATTTTAATAATTAGAATGTCTAAGTACTGGAATATGAGGACAAAAAGTAACCTAATACATTTAACCAAATGCCCTTTCTATCATTGCATCATAGAATTGCCCTTGCAATGGTTCAGGTCTTTTTACCATATGGGGGGGTGCTGTACAGTGACACAAACCACTCCATGGCTGTCTGTACGTACGTGCATCTGTCTGTCACCCCCCTGCAGTCTGTCACCCAACAACTGATACCACAGCTGTGAGATCAATGATTGAGCACCACTGACGCACATTGGCTAGCCTAATTAGCTGCAGCACTGATTACTGTCTCTGACTGTCTCCACAATGACAGGCTTAGATAACAGCCAGTCGAACACTGAGGCCATGAACGTTCACATATTTATTTCCATTTTGTTCACATTTTTTTTTCCATTTATTTTGTTTCCCCATCAATCGTGATGTACAATTTCACACAATTATAATAATGCATTTTTTATATCCATATGATTGAGGTCAGAGGGGGTTGATGCAGCTTCATTTGTTGACAACAATTGTTATTCATCCTTCTGCCGCTGCAACGACACACAACTGCACCCAGATTTATACAGCTGCGGTCCAAATGAAGACTTTCCCTGGGTTGTAGGTGATTTAGAAAACCCATTTTGCTGGGAAAATTAAGTGTCAGACTTAAAGCAAACTTATAAAATATAAATATATATAAGTCCAGAAACCAAAAAACAGCCTTGTGGGGAGATAAAAAAAGCCCTCAAACCCAGCAGCGTGCCCAGAGCACCTGGCCAGAGAGTCCAGGTGAAAGACACAACACTAATATTTGCGATGGCAGCCGCTGGCCAGCGCTGTTTGGGTTTGTGGTCCCGCAGCTGGGAGCTCTTACGTGCCACGGCAGAGTAACGGGAAAGTAAAGGCTCACAGACGCACAGAGGCACAGAGGCGTGGCACAGAGGGCCTGCCAGCTCTTCCCCTCAGCTACACAGCCAGCCTTGGGCTGACGCTGCACGGATATTCACAGCATGTGGATAAGCCAGCAGAGTGGGCTCTGAGAACGACAGAGGTCATCCAGATGACGTACGGGTCAGTGAACCTGGGCAGCGTTGATTCAGACTGATGAGAGCTCTGCGTGACTCGATCGGACACTTCCTCCGTTTGCGTGGCAGCCGGGGGAACCTGTGTCCTCTGTACAGGGTGAGGAGGGGGACAAGCAACCAAAACACTCCTGCATTCTGTTTTTCTGGACTGGTAGCAGCTGTTCATTTTCATCCGGCGTATTCAGGGGTCGTTAAAAGTCAAGCTAATGACACACAGATCTGCCTGCACCAATAAAAGTGTTACTGTTGTTTTATTTGGAAGGACATGAAAAACTGGATGTTGGCTACCCCTCCTAAGCTCGCAGAGTATCTCTACACAACATTGTCCTCCTGTTTTTCAGACGGCCACCATAACGCAACAATAATGCATAGCAAAATATGAAATATAAGGGATGTCTTTTAAATATGCTAATGTTCACATCATATTTTGTAAATTAACTTTGATAAAATGTAATTTTTGGATGATGTTTCTATAGGCAGTGAGTGCTTAGCAGGTGTCTGTGGGTCAGGAGAGGAGCTCTCTCTGATGGAAACGGTGGCGTTAGCGCTGGACTTCCTCTCAGCACCTTCCAGCCTGACAAGAAAACAAAAACAGAGCCGAGGTATGAAGTGAGGATTCAAGAGGAAAAGTGGTTTACTGGCAGCTTCTCAACTCCCTCAGTTCCTTTGCGAAATTCCGCCTGTCCGCTGTGACGCAGGGTCTGAAAGTGTGAAAGGAAGAGTCGGTGAGGAGCGGGGCGGTGTAAACAGCCCAGCTGGCACACGCACCACCCTCTCCTTCTGACCAGCTTGTGGGCACGGTCAAGTGAAAATTCAGCCCGTCACAACATCAGGAGCCCCCCCCCCACTGCCTCCACTCTGACGTAAATAATCAGCATTGGCATTATGCGTGGCTATAAGTGGACAAGCCTCTGAGCCCCAGAGCCTCACATTCATCTGTAATTTTCATTCACCACAGTGAAGTCACTATTTCCTCAGGAGAGTGACAGAAGGGTCAGAGAGAGTTCTCCCTTCCCTCCTCTCCCCTCCCCTTTCCTGACTCAGCCCAGAGAGACAGAGCTGCAGGGAACACAGATCTGCAGAGGACTAAACAAGGAACACAGAACACAGCACACATAAACCTGCAGCACAGGACACGGAACACTAAGCCTCTTACACAGAAAACAGAATGCTAAACCTGGAATGCAGAACTCGGAACACGGGATGCTCGCCCTGAAACATGGAACACTAAAAATGAAGGACAGAGCGCAAGAGATGAGGCCACTCAAGCCAACATGGATGCATTCCCACACACTGCAGAACTGGGTTACACTCTCTGCAATACATACACGTGAGCTGTGTCACGCATATAGAGAGCGAGGAATGCATGAAGCAGAGAGGTGAAGCAGAGATGGGAGAGAGAGAGAGAGAGAGAGAGAGAGAGAGAGAGAGAGAGAGAGAGAGAGAGAGAGAGGGATGGATCTCCACACCAGAACAGCACAGAACAGCACTTATTAAACATCTGGGAGCCATCAGAAAGAACACGCTGGACTCAGCTGAAACTTTAGGTCTCTCACTCTTCATGTCCAACCTTTCCAGAGAGAAAAAACCAGCAAAATAACCTCTGCATCTGCGTGTATGTGTGTGTGTGTGTGTGTGTGGGTGTGTGTGCCAGTTTACAGTATGTAACAGGACACATGCAGAGCCCTCAGTTGAGCCTGTGCCATGAACACTAATGGAAACACAAGAGGTGCCAATCTTCCCATGCAACCAGTCTGTCATTCACTTACTCACTCACAGAAATGTGCACACACTTAAAATCGTGCTCTTTCTTCAATCCACACACACACACACAAAAACCATACCTGTACAACAGGACACCATTTATTACATAAGGATGTTTGTCAGCAACAGATTAAGGACATTCACTGAATTAATCCACTTCATTTGAGCAGCATCTCAGAGAACAGCATGGTGACACAAGACATTATGTTTAGGTCCAAATCCCTTCAAACATTAAATAAATAAATGTCATAAAAGAGTTCTGCTGGCTTAGCTCTCAGGATTGTATCACACAGTCTGAAAGTAAGCGTCAGATCTAAAGCTTTTCTTTACTATGTATGATATAACCTTCAGAGCCACATATTCACAGTAAACAAGAACCACAGTATATTCAATAAAAAATCATTTAAAATGTAAATAGGACAGAAATGTTGCTGAGCCAATGAGAGTCTGCCAAAATACAAAGAGAGAGGGAGAGATACTTTTAGGTCATCTTTATTCTATAAATAAGAAATGGATGTGTGCAGATAAAGAGAAAGAGGAGGGGTAGAAGCTAAAAATAGCCCAGAAGATGCGATGAGGAGGGCACACAAACAAACAGACACGTACGCGCAAACACACAAACACACACGCACACACAGAGCATAGGATAAACTGATGAATGAGATACAGCTCTGCTGCAGCGTTGTTAAATATCACTATGTCCGGTGCAAGCACTGTAAGTCCCTGTGGCTACTTGCTTAACCATCAAGCAGCTTGATAAACAAACGCAGCCCCCTGGACAGGACACCAGTCTATGACAGCAGTATTACCCACAGTGCACCTCTAAAAAAGATGAGCCAAAAGCAGAAGACACTATTTACCGATTTGTCTTTGGTAAGACAGAGAGAGTAACTGTGCACACAACCTTCCGGTGTCAATGGAGACACAAAGGCCATGGAATGGAATCCCGTCGGGCCAATTAGAAGGGTTGGAATTATGGGGTTTGTCATTCTGGACCAGTGCACATCACTGACAAGAAACAGAGACTTTCTTATTTCAATTCATGTTTTCATATTTATGTCAGTAACAGAGTGGAAAGGAAAGAAACGTTTTAGCTTCTGATTTCCTCTGTTCTTCTGCACCTGAACTGCCTGTACTCCTGTAGTCATCCCACACGACATCTTATCAAAAATAGAAACGCCTGCTCCCATTTTAACTGCTCTGTGCATAATTCATGACCAGCTTGGCAGGAGTCTTAGGGGTTAAATGAAACATACAGCATGAAACATTTTTTCGCAACCAATATTCCTATCACTCCAGTTATGTTACAACCCAGGCGCTGTCCGTAATGCTGATTGCATTGGGAGGATGATTTGGGATCAGCAGTTGGTGTCATTTATCATAAGTGACACACATTTCAAATGATTTCTCGGACAAGCTGCTTAATGCATCGGAGCTGCGGTTGCCTCCTATCCTTCTTGGCTGATTGCTACATGCGCAGAGTCCAAAAGCTTACTTCACACATTCTTAGAATGGTGAGCTTGATATTACTCAGACCAGAGAAACTAAAAAAAAAAACAATAATGATAACTGTGGCCTCTCAGCTTATAAACTCATGGTTACATTTTTAATAAATCAATATGTAATCTGTCCAGAATTCCACTAAGGCACAGAATAACGTAAGCACATTCAATAATGCAATAGCAATAATATCACTGTATATTCAATAATGAAAACAGAAACACCACACAGTCTGAATAGTAGTGATTTTTGAGGAGTTATGCTTATTTCAAAGCCCCCCCAGCCTTTCCTGACTCCGCATTAATAATTTCAATCTTTTTTTTAATCAGATCCAGCTTTCATTTCATCTCCGCTGAGCAGAGCTGGTCCAAGGAAAGGAGAATTTGGTCCAACTCCAGAAACATCCTCACTCTTCACTCCAGGAGACTCTGAACTCAGATAATCTTTCATTCAGTGTGAAAGACAGAACATTTGGAAAAAAGATATTTTTGTACCTAGTTTTCCTGTTAGATATACATTTATATTTTTTCAGTTAGCAGATACTCTTACCCAGAGCAATGTACAAGATATAAGTACATTTAACATTACATTTACATTGTTGACATCCAGCAGACGCTCTTATCCAGAGCAGCTCCCAAAGTCAGCCACAAAGCCCATCCAACAGAATGACACAATGGAACATTACACAAACAAGGACACCACCAGCTCACACATGAACAAGCGCCAGCGCCAAACACACGGCCGAGACCACAAGTGCGCACCCGGCCCAATACAGAAGTGCAAAACATCATACCTGACCACAACCCTGGTTTTTTTTATGGAAATGCAATCACAAGTTCATTTGATCCTGCGTGGCCGTGTTGATGCATTATTATTATTATTATTATTATTATTATTATTATTATTATTATTATTCAGTGGTAGCATTCCTCTCTGTGTGGGATTTGGGATTTTGACCTCACCTGAGCTCCTAATCTGCCCTCTCAGGTGTCCCAGCAGCCTCCAGTCCCCTCAAGACGCAGCAACCATCTATGGGGACACTGATGGAGACTAACAGGAGGGGAACACGTGTCCAGGCCAGGACGATACAAATGATATTGAGGATGTCAGCATATGCCTCACTGTGTTATCATAAGGGCTTGTCTCACTACACACTTGCATCAGGCTCTCCTACTGCACATACCACACGCTAATGTTTGGTCCTGTAGTGTACACTCACCCTCTATACAATTAGTCTATCTATAAGGTCCTATGGGAACCAAGTCCACAGCTGATCATGAAACAAGGCTGGAGTTACCTGTGGAGCATTCCGTTCCTCCGTCACCTCTGTGAGGGGGTCAGAAACACGTCGATGCTACCCGGGAGAATCTAGACAGAAGGAGAGACTTCTCTGGTGTCAGCTGGACAATATACAATATATAACCCTGGTGTGTATATTGCATTGTGTATCAAAGAACACAATATACAGACTAAGGTTATAAAGGGAATAGAGCAGTGGCACTCACTGACAGAGGACATGGGTAATCTTGGACTATTACTGGCAGACTTGCTGCTTCTGCCATTCATACAAACTGGCCTTCAGATTCAATCGACTTGTGTAAGCATAAACGATACATCATACACGTTCTGACGTTCTACCTTCCCACCTTTAGCACAGATTACCGCCCGTCTTCTTTGCAAAGCCGTAGAATCCCATTAAAGACGCAGCCAGGCAGGCAGACACATGTAGTTACAGTACAGCAGTTACAGAAGGAGGGGTGTGCTGACATGGTGAGCGGATGTGCACGGCTTTGAAATGTTTTTGTCGGTTATTTTAAACGTAATGATTCACCCCGCTGAAAGGCACGCTGCGCTCCGCTGTCAACAGCTCCACAGACAAAAGCAAAACAAAATAAAAAAAAAAAGGTTCTGTGTCTGTACAGACCCAGCAGATCTAACCAAGGATTTACAAAACTGGCGTGGGGCTGTTTTCCACTGAACTCTCATGTTTCTGCTGGATACGCTCCGCTAGCAAAAGTGTTTTAGTTCACCTTTATTATAATTCATCCAGTATGCAGAAATTTATTGTTAAAGGGATATTATACCTGAGGCCTAAATGCCATGCTCACACATAAAAGCAGGCCTTGTCCTTAGTCATTCCAGTATATTCCTACTTTTGCCCATTTAAACAGTGTTTAATATGTGTATGGCTATTTGTTTGAAATTGCAGCGATATACAAATGAAATGTTCACGCCGCACTTCTCCTGGATCAGTCTGATCGAGGCTGAGCTTTGACAGGTCATGAAAGAAGGGATGTGATCCAGGTGCGAAGAGCCAGCTGGATCTCGAGCCAGTGACACTGCTGCCTGTTCGGAATCCCCAAATATCTGCCGAAAGCCGTTCTCAGAGCTGACATTAAGTCCGTTTAAAAATGTGTGCTTTAACTCCAATTACCCGAGTTATCAGGCAAAAGCCAGCCAGAGGATACTGCCATCAGCGACTCATATCAATGCAGCCAGCCCAGATCAGATGTCCAGCCTGGCTTAGACTCCTGAAGGCTGTTTGCAAGTTAGAGGGGTTGCTTGGAAGGTTTGCCTTCCTTTAGCATAAATGTAAGTGGAACTAAGCCCATTTTGTAAAGACATGGAAAATAACAGAAAGCTGACAGGAAGTGAATGCAGTCCAAATTCCTCCAGGCTCGTGGCTACTTTGTTAGCTGTCAAAAAAGGAGGTCGGGCCTCTTTTTTTTCTCTAAATGTAATACTTCACAAGTCAACATGCCTGCCCGGCACCATGTGAGCATACAACATGAATGAAGGTCCGAAAAGAAGTTTTCACCAGGTTCCTCGAGTCAGAGGGAAGCAATTTAGGGGGAAAAGGTCCCTCCCAGGAAACCCTCACTTGGCTGAGAACAAAACAGAAGGTTTATCCCCAAAGCCTTCCTCATACTCTCACTCACACCCATCTTACAAAGTAATATAATAAAGTAACGGGTTTTTGCTGCAAGCTGGGCTTTATATATTAGATTAGAAGGATGCAAATGAGGTACTACATGTATATATGCATACATACAAACATACATACATACATACATGCAGGCCAATTTGTCCATTGTAATAATGGTGAGCTGGCAGGCATCCCATTTTATTGTTTGGAAAAACTGAAAACGTATTTATCTAAGTATTTGAAATAATATTGAGATATATGATTTGTTTGATTATTATAAATAATGATCAGATATTTATGTATCTGATTATTCAGAATGATGAGTTTTGTTGGCATGAGTTTCAAAGACGTTTTTTCAGAAGCTTTCTCTGGTGCCACCATCAAGGCCTGTATGGCTGAATTCATAATTCATGAAGGGGTCTCTCCTTGGTCATGCTATGCAAAATTATGAATAGATTCACTGATCTGTACGCCACATGGATGGGCTGGCAGAGTGGGCACGGTGAATGGGATGAGCTCTCCGGATGAGTAACAGATTTGATGCCCTCTCCCTGGGGTAATTACACTGCTCCTGTATGGCACGGCATAGCACAGATAGCTGCAGCACATGATTAATAAGAGCAGATCTCAGATGCGCATGCAGCCCTTGATGTAAGGAGCACAAAGTCATCCTCTTGCACTTCAAAGCCAGGAGGAGGACGTCAGGGAGCGTTGAATGAGGCGGGCAAACGTCCAAATAAGGAACTGGTGGGTGGAGGTGACCTGGAGCTCTGTTCAGACAACAGACACTGGGGGGGTGGGGGTGGGGGTGGGGGTTTGGTTAGCATGAGGAACACAAAGTGCAGTTATCGGCAGATTACTGATGAAAAATGAAAGATTTTTCTGTGAACTATCTGGTGAGTCTGTGGAGACCACATCTGAGGCGGATTTAAACACCGCTGCTGGCAGCAAAGGAGTTGGAATGTTTTGGAAACATCGGCATGGAGCACCGCGACAAGCTTCCAAAGAACCGCCGCAATCCACCAAGCGAGAGCGCCACGATTCCAAAGCCGCAGCCAATCCAAATTCATGCTTACATCATAACAGTGACAACGGAGAAGTCTCAGCCGAAGACACGGAAAACAAAACTGACAGGAGCCTGCAACTCATTAATCAGCTTTGTTTTGGTACCCAGCGCTAGAGTTCAGAAAACAGCGAAAGGAGAAAGGCATGAGTTATTTGGTTGCTGCCGCTCAAAGGAATATACAAAGAGGAGCACAGAGAAGTCCTGTCTCTTTGGAGTGCGTTAAAATATTCAGCTCTCCCTCAGTGTGTGCCGCTCCAGGATCCGGCCCTCTCTGTGGGCTTCCCTCCTGGTTCATCTCCCTTGTGCTCCCTTTCTGGAGATCTGTACGCTGAAGGTCAGAGGGAATATCTGAGTCTGGAGGTTTATGAATGCTGCATCAGATGATAAAAGGTCTTTTTCATGTTTTTTTCCCCCCCTTAACGCAACCCTGTTTTGGAATCTCCGATTGCTCATTACGCTCATCTCACCGTGACGACCCCTGCGGTCGCTCGGCAGCGCTGAAGCAACACGAATGCAATCCTCTGATAAACCCGTACGTCGCCAATGGCTTTTTTTTACACTACAAGTCCCATAGTGCAGTAGAGTGAAGCAAGCACCAATTGGAGGATAGAGGAGGCTTCACTGATGTCATCTGATTGGTTCATAGGCACCTGGGGAGTCAGAGTGAGCCTAAGATGAGGAAAACCTGTTGATAAACCCACTTCGAGTTGTTCTACCACTTTGGGCTCAAGTCATTATATGAAAAGACTTTTTAAATTTGTGAAGCAGAAACTTCTTACTCTTCCCCTGTCTGTGCTGATAGGGAAAGCCCATGTAATGAAAGACATATTCAGATCCAAAAGTGATCTTCTCCTCTTTTTGAAATGGGGACACCCTGTTCACACCGGAGAAACTCTCTCTCTCATGAAACTGGTTGCTGTCAAACTCAGGAAAACAGCCTCTGGTCTTTCACTTTTGCTTTAAGTCTCTGAGCAGAAGGCTACCTATTTCACCCCTCCAAAGGTTAACTTGAGGTTCAAA
Source organism: Megalops atlanticus (assembly GCA_019176425.1). Lineage (NCBI taxonomy): Eukaryota > Metazoa > Chordata > Actinopteri > Elopiformes > Megalopidae > Megalops > Megalops atlanticus. The sequence continues at coordinate 13,860,736 of CM032899.1, forward strand.
TTAAATGGTCAAATTTCTGGCTATTAACTATGTAATACCTGTGTGATATCAGATGAATATTTGATGCCTGAACTCATTTGTTTAAAATACTTCCCATTGTTCTCACTTGAGTTGGAATTCAATGGCAACAGATGAAGAGATTTTAAGACCACACTGTAAGTCTCACTATTTCAGTGTGGTATAAAATAGCTCTTACTGTCTTGCCCATGATCCTAATCTAAGCCTAGTCAGAGGTGCTTTTTCAAGCAGAGGTCAATCCCATAATGCTTATGCTTATCACCATGTGTCTCTGAATGAGACCAGCTGCCAAGCCAGTCCTGCAAAGCTCAGACTGCAGTGGCTTCAGACTGGACTGTGTTCACATCAAACTGGACAGTAACTGCGCCAGAATCTGGCTATGACTGTATTTCCAGTCTCAGTGCATCACACTGAGACCTGCAGTTGGCCATCTGGAAGTTGGAGGTGGGCTCAGCCCTGCAGACTGGTCATGAAATAGCATCTTTTCATATGGAACCCTGGTAAAATCGTTCCTTTCATAAACTAAATGAGTGCTCCTGAAAGCAACTATATTATTGTTGTGTTATCAGTGAATGCAAGAGTATGGAGAGCAGCTGTAGACGAAGCCTTCATTCTGAGTTCAGTGTTTTTCCGCTGTTGCACAGCTTGCAAAAATATGTTACATTTGTAAAATTTCATAAACAAGCACGTGGATTGATTGCTTTTTAAATCAATTAGATTGAGAACATTAACTTGAACTTACTTAACTTAAAGGACTCTTGAGGGGGAAAAACTGCAGCAGTAGGCCAAAACGTGATGTTAAAGTCAAATGCTTCGTTCTGACAGCAGTGATTAATCAACAAACCAAAAGACACTAAAAATACGTGCAGTAACTCACGTCACCCTGCCTAGCACCGTCGGGGACGTAGTCATCACTTAGAATCAACATAATACGACACCACAAACAGCTTTGAAAAGTAAATATCACAACAATCGTAAACGGGAAGATGCGGCGTGCTTCAGTGCTCATAACCCTCAAACGCGGGAGAAATAAACAGTAATCACAAACACTTATCAACTTCCCCAGGACCAGCATTATATTTACTTAGCATTTGCATCAATTCCGCAAACAGGCGAAGTGGCATGGTAAAAATGAAGTAATATGTAAACTTACGTCTTCATCGTTGCGTAGAGCAGCAGCGATAATTACTGCGCAAGTTCATCTAGGTAAGGCACACCTGTCTCTACGTACAAACAGCACAGGTGAAGGAATCACCGTTGGGGTCTGACAATACGATCAATTTTTAATGCATACGCGTTTGCTAACAAATGGGGAAATACCGAATATTACAAATAAGAATAAATGCACGTTATTATGGATTTATGCACTTTATTTGCAAATGTTAGGCCTAATTGTATTGTAACAATGGTTGGATTGTATAAATGTATATGCTAAATTAATAAAAGTTTCCTCGACCTCAGTCATCTAACATTTAGGTAATTTTATTGCCATTACGCATCTTTAATTACCAGCTTTCCTCGCGAGTAGGATCACCATAACTTATGTAGTTATTGGTACCACTTGTGTACACTATCCAAACGTTCATAATTGACATCTTCGATGACTACTACACATTTCGCACGCATGACGCCACAGTCATTGACTTCACATAAAGATTTACGTACACCGCGTAATTTCTCCATTTCTTGACCACATCTTGCGACATGCCGCAGAGGGAGAAGTTGCTGGGAATATGGGCGTGTGGCTACCAGGTTTTGGGAAAAAACAAGCACAAAATTACCAGAGGGTCATGTGTTTGGTAACTGGTGCTGTTGATCGTTCCCGGTTGTAATCCCCAGCAATGCTGTTGTAGTTTCAGCAGGGGATTTAACCTGGCCAGCTTCCGTAAAACACCCAGTTGTGTACACTGACAACATATGAAACATAAATTATGTAAATTAATCTCGGCTGTCTGCTGAGGGTAGTCTGCCAAGCAAATAAATAATTTAATGTAACAGCTGCTATATAGTACAGCAGTGTGCAGAAGCTACTGTTTTTTCTGTCAACAGAAAGCTGTCTGACACATTGGGTTAAAACTGGTCAGCTTGCAATCAGTTCCATTTTCATATTTTGTTAAAATGTTCCCAGTGCGTTGTTAGCTATGGAACATACGTGGGTGTGGAGTATAAAAATAAATTTAGGCCTCAATAAGAGTCGTAAAAATATCAGCAATATGTGAATTTAATAAAACAGCCTGGTTTGAGATCACAGACAGTTTGAGACAAACTCCAGTGCAAACCGCATCCAGCGTAGACTGAAGAGAGATCTAATCTCCCTTTCTTTCTCTCCTTTTCCAGAATGGCTGCTTGTGACGTTACTGTGATGCCATGTTATCTCCATTACAAAATGGCCCGTTTGAGTCAATGTTTTCCGTTGAAAGGAAGTAACTGCATCCCTCAGGCATGTATTAAGATACATGGTAAGTCCCGGCATGCGCACGCTCTGGTGCATCACGGTCGCTAACAGTGACACCTCTCTGGGGCTTTGCCTGGGAAAAGGTAGTTGCATGTGGATATTAGTTTAGAGCAGGTGCTGTGTAGATTAGATAATATTAGATGTGTATTTGTGATAGTGAAGGAATATACAGTACCAGTCAAAAGTTTTATTCTTTATCGTTACCATTTTCCACATTTTATACTAATAGGAAAGACATCAAAACTATGAAATAACACTAATGGAATTATACAGTGACCAAAAATAAAGTTAAGCAAATCAAAACTAACTTATATTTTAGATTCTTCAAAGCAGCCAAAAATATTTCTAAAAGTATTTTTAGGAAGAAATTCATACATAGACAAGCCTTTAGATTAAAATATCTTTGAATTAATGTTTCCCATTATCTTAACCAGGTGTGTCCAAACGTTTGACTTGTACTGTACAGTGAGTGACTGGCACTGTCCAAGAAGCAGGTGAAAATGAATCTAGAGGCAGACACAGGGAGACGTGTCCCACCTCTTATTACCTGTTCTAGATGAACTCACTCAGTGTCTCTCCAGAGATGCAAACTGCCAAGACACTGCAAAGCCACACACGATGTTTTATCTCGGTGTGTTTTTAAGAGAGAGATGCTAAATTCAGCTGCATCCAAGCGTGCCCTTGAAGAGGAGAGAGGAGTGCAGAGCAGGCCCGGTCAAACTCAGCCAGACGGAGCCAGCGTGGGCCCGCTTCTGCTCATTCAAAAAAAAAAAAATCGAAATGTTTCCGTCACAATTAGCACTGGAAAACGAGGGGGAGCTAACTGACCTTAATTAAACTCTTCGACAGAGAGACAAGCTGGAACCTGCAGGGCAGCGCACCCACGTTTCAAACTCCAATGACGTCCGAAGTGCATTTCATTAGCATTTTCACTGCTATAATGAACTCTGCCTTAAAATAGCAGGTGGAAATTGTGAGGGAGATTTGTTCAAAATAAGCATTTTAAACTCACTCACACACACACACACACGCTCCACCCCTGAAACCTAAAAGGTACACCAGACACACACACTCACTCACAAACACACAGGAAGACGCACTCAAATGGAGTACACCGTTTATTAATATTATTAATATTGTTATTGATATTACTATGCTTTAACACAGTAAGCACTGCTAGGGGTCCAGGGGTTGAGAAGGTAATACTGTCCTTCACTGCGTCGCCTCTGCACAGTGAGAGGGGAGGATACGTAATCCCAGCACCATCACGACCGGCACAACACGCCACGCACCAGCAATGGTCAAGTAAACAACTACTGGAGCTTAAAGGTATCTGCCTTTGTGTCTAGCCTATTGACTGCTATCCAGACAGGAATAAAAAGGCATTAACAACTGTCTTCCAGAACCTTCCCTCGCACCTTATTTACAATTACATTTCATATTTCTATAAAAAGGGAAGGAAAAAAATCTACAGTACAGTTACAGGATATAAAAATATATTACAAATCTGCAGAAATATTTACAAGCAACTATATCTCTATAAATGCTTCAAGGCTTCTACAAAGATCAGTGTGTTACACAGTTGTGTAAAGGGTATACTATTAACAAGTCCATCTAGGAGTAGTTATGTAGTAATGTAAAAAAAAAAAAAAAAAACAAACAAACAAAAAACAATAATTCAATCCTAAACGCGTCTTCTTCAAGTTCAGCACTTGATTGTATGCGTTTTAGGAACCATTGAGAAAAAAAGATGTCAGCTGCATACTTTGGTGCAATCGAGATTTTTTTTTTTAAAGACAGAAAGAACATCTCTCTCTGGTCCGGAAAGTTCCAGCCAGGTGCTCGTCTCTTTGCGCGTGGAACCACAGCAGTCCTCGACGTGGGCGCTTCGGGGGCCTAAAAACATCCTAAAAGCAGAGAGTGACGTCAGTGCCTTGACTCAGATGAGCACGGCTTTCAAACGCAAGCACACGTGACCGGCTGCGCCTGCAGCTGAACTGAGAGCGTGGGGAGAACGCGGAGGTCACGCCGGGGGAGAACTGAAGGTGCCGCTTATCCTTTTGTGAACTCGTCCGGGGACAGTAACGTCGGGACAGCTCTTCTGCGCTAAGGCGCTGATCTCAGTTCAGTTGCAGACACAGGAACACAAACAGCACATGTGGAGTCTACTGTACCTAAAACTAAAAAAGTACAATGCAATTGCTCTACAGACAGGTGCTGTTACCTAAAGTGATTCACAGTTCACATTTTAAATATGCTCCATTTATACAGCTGGATATTTACAGAGTAAAGTGTACTTCAGTTCTGACACTGAACCAGGGCCCCACCTGCAGCTGAACCAGGTCTTTGGGCTCTCAGTCTCACTGCACTCCCTATCTCCCACATCCACATCAACAACCATCACCTGAACACAGCCGTCAATAGGAGGGCAAAAAAGGCCGCTGGGTCCTTTCAACCATGGACAGGAGTGGATTGCATTGGGTGGCCTCAACTGCTGCCTTTGCCACAAACATAACCAGCATAGATCGAAACTCAACCAGGGCGAACACACTGTCCTTGATTTGGACTTTAAGGACCTGGCTGTGGGGACGGGCCCAACATTGTTCAGCTCTGGGTGGAGGCGGGGCTTTACGCTGGAGGTGGGGTTATAGTTTGGAGGAGAATTCAGGGGTGTCACTCCTCTCACAGGGACAGGACACCACCATTGTACTCTTATTTATTGAGCCTCCCTGCACAGTAAAAATCAGTCTGGAACGTCCCCGGCCATGCGTCTTTGCCATGTTATAATGATCGCCTCACACATGCCTCCTTATTTTAGTCACAGGGTTTGGTTTTCAGTCCCTGTCCTCTGAGAGCACAGGTACACAGGTACAGTCAAATAAAACCACATTGTGACTCAGAAACAAACACAATAAAGACCATGGAGGCGAAGTGACACGGGGAAACAGCCTGATTAGGACATTGTCCCCTGTTGTGCCCCATTTTGAGGGATGTGACAGGGGTGATGCCTGCCTTGGTGGGAGGCAGCTTGAATTGGGGGGTTTCTGGGGACATGAACGCACCCCTGCACAGCCAGGTGGTAAGGGGACTGACCAGAAGGTTGCAGGTTCCAACCCAGAGCAGTGCCTTTGAGTTCCCTTTCAGTGCTGTTTCAGTAACACCCAGCTGTATCAACAGCTTGTAAAAATGTAAACTATGTGAGTTGCTCCTGGAAAAGGCAGTCAGCTAAACAAATAATGTACTGCCATGTAATGTATGGAATTTTCCCCTCATACACACACAGTCACATGTGAAGGGTTCACAAAAGGACAAGGGCATGGCTAAATGTACACTCGAATTTCGTTACATGCTCTAAGGAGCTTTCAAAACTGACTACAAATTAAAGGAAAAATGGAGAAAAAATATGAAATATAACAATATATACTGTAACATTGTACCAAAATACACAACACAACATTACAACCCCAACATGACAACAGCTTTCAAGAAAGATTATTTTCTGGTAATGTTTCAGACTTCTGTCACCACCTGGTGGGGGAAAAGGGCTACTACCCATTGAAAACAAACTTGAAGTGACCGACTTCAAATTATGTTAGCTGTTAGCTACATCCAGCATGGGTACCGGGACTTAAAACCTGAGTTTCATGTTGTGTACAAGAAAGGGAACCTTGGCTTCTCTTCCTGTATCAATTCACTCTGTTCCCACCAGCCAAACCAAACGGGTTCTCACAGCTGAAACCAAGCAGCTATTTGTGTATATATATCTGACACTGACCCTCACTCACACAGTGCATTTGCTTTACCAATAGATGATACATGTTGAAGTCTGTATGGGCCTGGGTGTGTCACTCACCGGTAGATGTTGGGGTCAGTGTGTATGGGTGTGTCCCTCACCGGTAGATGTTGGGGTCAGTGTGGGTGTGGTTGTGTCACTCACCGGTAGATGTTGGGGTCAGTGTGTGTGTGGGTATGTCCCTCACCGGTAGATGTTGGGGTCAGTGTGTGTGTGTGTGTGTGTGTGTGTGTGTGTGTGTGTGTGTGTGGCCGTGTCACTCACTGGTAGATGTTGGGGTTGAGTAGCACAGCAGTGTCCTGTGGTAGCTGGGACAGGTGCACCACCTTTGTCTTCAGCTGCGGCCGGTCCGTCTCGTTCACCCACACATCTGGCAATCTGGAGATCAACACAGACACACAAAGCCAGTGGTCAGACAACCACCTCTTAGCCTATCAGTTCAGGGGGAATTTTTTTGATTAACAAGAAACACTCAACACCCCTGACATCTGGAAGTGGGTGGAGGTGGATGTTTCATCAGTAAGAGGAATGACTCACATGTCCTCTGGAGTCCAGTGCAGGAGGACTTTCACTTTCCCAGAATCCTCCTTTCGCCTTGCTATTACCTAGATGGAAAAATGACAAGGAGTCTGTTTAGACCAAGGTTGTGCATTAATTTGTAATACATACACACACAAAACACACATGCTGATTAGGCTGTCAGTGTTTCAGGTAGTAGAGTTGATCCTAACTCTTTGAGTGGTGCATCAGGTGAAGGAGCTGATCATAAGTGAGTGGTGTTTTGGGTGGAGGACCCGATGGTAAGTAGGGGCAGCAGTGTGGTGCAGTGGTAAGAAGCAGGGCCTGTAACCGAAAGGTTGCATGTCTGAATCCCCGCTGGGGCGTGGTGTTGTACCTCTGGGCAAGACACTTAATCCACAGCTGCCTCAGTAAATATGCAGCCGTATTAATGGATGACATAGAAAAATTGTAACCTATGAAACCTATGTAAGTCCCCGAAATGACAGTAATGCTAACGAGTGGTGAGCTGTGTTTTGGGGTGGAGGAGCTGACCGTAACTGAGCTGTATTTGGGGTGGAGGAGCTGATGGTAAGTGAGCTGTGTTTCGGGTGTAGGACCTGATGGTAAGTGAGTGTTGTTTCGGGTGGAGGAGCTGATGGTAAGTGAGTGTTGTTTCGGGTGGAGGTGTTTTGGGTCTGCCTGTAGAGCTACAGTTGTGTTCATTCACAGCTGATTGCGGCATTAGAAATTCACGACAAAACTGCAGCTCATTACAAACATAAACACTGAATGATGATAAAAGTTTAGGCAGGCATTACATACATTTACAACCATCAGCCGAAAACAGTGTTGAGTCCGCCAAGAAATAAAATGAGTCATTTCATAAATTAATATTGTATCAATACAGACTGCGGCACTGATGGGCCTGTTAGAGATGCACTGAGGGAGCTGCACAGGCACAGATAATTACTGATGAGGGAAAAGGGGAGCGTTAAAATAAGCTAAAATAAGCCAGCGTGGCCTACATCAGCTAGAGTCATTTTCCACGCTATTTCCCAGTCTCAAGGTCTCTCCACCCCTGGGCTAATGCAGCACTCATTCAGAAAAAAAAACCATTTCCCAAAATGCACTGCTCCAGCTGCACCCCTGTGGAAAGGGTTTTCTGGGCCATGTGTGGATCTGGGGAGGGGATCCAAAGGCTGCAGAGTCTAAATCTGTTACTGCGCTAAGTGAGGAGTTAGAAAAATCAAACGTTTCCATGACCTAATTTATTACACAAATTACCAAATGCTAATGTTAATTTAAGACCCTGACATCTGACTATCCAAAATTCATATTCAATTTATGAATGAATGCTCACAGTCTGTTTACTTGAATGGAGCTGTGGTAGATATATTCACAAAGACACCCAGCTCCCTGGCTGCAAACTTCTACTGCCATCTGCTGACCGAACAGAGTACTATCGGAACAGCAGCATTCAAACGTGACAACGGGCGCTGTGGTGTCCTCCGGGTCAAACTTACGGTGCTGTGGAAGACCACGCTGTGACCGTTACCCTGGCTGTCGATGTGTGTGGCCAGATTCAGGCACATGGCCCTGAGGCGGATAGCGTCCATGGTCTGAGCATCGAAGAAGTCATGTGGACGAGCTAGAGAGAGAGAGAGAGAGAGAGAGAGAGGGGAAGTGAGCAAGAGAGTGAAGAAAAGAGGTCTGTTCTCAATAATTTAATCAGAGCTTAGATCAATCTGAGGACTTCATTTGGTCAATAATAGTGTGAAATGAACTGAAAGGAAGGCGTTTAGTTGGATGGCCCTTTGAGGGTGGATTATAATCACTTTCCCTCATTTTTTAAGAAAATGTTTACGGCACACAGCTGATGTTGCTGGTGTGGATTTCACTGTAGTACAATCTAGCTGTGACCAACCTGCTATATAGCTTTCTGTCTGCAATTATTACAAATGTTTCAGTTCTACTGCCACTTTAACTAAACATTTATCAGGTACTGACAACCTTTATATAGCTTTCCCCCTCACTGAATCTGGGAGACCCACACAACAAAAACGTTATAAATCATTTCAATCTCAGGAGAGAAGGGCCTTCGTAGCTATCCCCCCCAGCTCTTACAAAGCAACGTCAGGTAAACAGCCGTCTGTCCACTGTCCCAGCATGCCTTGCAGCCACAATTCATCACACACCAAAACACTGGCTCCCCTCCTCTCCCTACACTCCCTGAGTTGTACCAATCCCTCCTGTCTGAGGATGCTGGAAACCTTTTTCAGGACAAATGGCCCTGGCACCAGGCCTCATTAGAGCCCCTGGCTTATAGGTGGGATGGTCCACTACGCATTCACTGAACACACTGATGAGTTTCCTCTGAATACCTGAATAAGGCCCCATATAACAAACACTGCTTTCAATTCCAGGAGCATATGCCAGGGTGCATCATCCATTCAGCTTTAAAATGGGTCTGAAAGGCAGGCCATTAAATCACTGCCGTCACTGCGCTAAAAGCCTGAACACTGCCTGCAGGGAGCGACCTGAGAGGCACGCACACACGCGTGAACGCATTCACACACGCATGTATGCACGCACACACACGCGAACGCATTCACACACGCACATACACACTCACGCACGCACTCACACACACACACATGTGCAGCCACACTGACAGCATGGAATAATCTGTGATGCACAGATGGGATACACATGCAGAGTGTATGAGATGATCATGTACAGTCATTTGATGTACAGATGATGTGTACAGTAGATATTTGGGTCATGTAGAGTACAGTGGATATTTGAGGCATGCAGAGTAGTAAGGTGGATATTTAGAGTGTGTAGAGTAGTGGATATTTGGGGTGCGTAGACTAGTAAAGTAAATTTTGGGGTGTGTGGTGTAGTGGCGTGGCTAGTTGGGTAATACATACGTAAAGACCGCCTGCGCTTGTTCTTGAGTTTCCTCCTCTTGTTGAGGCCGGCCTTAGAGGGAGACTCCTCCTTCACTTTGGGCTGATTGGACGGCTTGGAGGAATTCTGCTGGCTGAAGTGGGTGGGCACGTGGCGCGCTAGCCCCCCCTGGGAGGCAAAGGTGGCATTGCAGCCGCCCACAACACACTGCCACAAAGACAGACAGTTCAAGGTAAAGGGTAAAAAAAGTCTTACATACAGCTTCCACAAAAAAGTCAAGAAACTCAAACTAAAACTGACATATTCACATTCTAGGAATACAGACAAGCCCAGACAACTTAACACTCCTGGAAGAGGAGCATGCTGTAAAGTCTCAATCATGGTACAAATATATGTCTTCTTTATAAAAAAAAAAATTACTTGTGTTTGTCATGAGATTATTCCTACACATAGAGGAAACACATCTGAATAGACAGCTGTGGTTTTGAGTTTTGGTCACATTCTTTGGGCTCCCGACTGAATCTCACTAGCAGGGTCCTCTTGACCGCCTGTTGCGGTCAGACCGCATTAACACAGTCTGGTTCTGTAGCATGAGGTTAACCACAAGCATGACCGCGCATACACTCGGCAGCTGTGCTGTGTCCCACCTTAAAGGGTTTGTCTCCGCTGTGTGACAGCATGTGTCTCTGCAGCCAGCTCTGACTGGTAGAGGGAGTGTTGTACACCTTACAGCCCTTCCAGAGACACACAAACACCTGCAACACACACAAAAACAACACAATGTTACACACTGCAACCCTGACAGCACTTTAACATCAGAGTGGCTGTGATGCTACAGCGAAAGTGCAAGAATCCACCCCTTGGTTAGCAAGAGCATTATTACATTATTAAAACATTAATGTACAGCCTGAAGAACCTTTCCAGTGTGGTCATATCACCTCCCCTGGTCAAAGGAATTATAGTACATATAATAATTATTATTACATTACCACCCCTGGGTTAATGTGGACCACTTACATTATTACGGTGCTCACTGGGATGATACAGCTGCCCCTTCTTAACATAAGTTAACAGCAATAACAAAGTCCACTGCCTTGAAAACCAAATCACTAAAGGCCCCCCCCTCTACACACACACACACACACACACACACACACACACACACACAGAGAGGGAGAGAACATTAATTTCAGGAAATAATGATATGAATTCAAGCTGTTTCTAATCTGCTCTGAGGTCGTTATTATAGAGTGGCTGACTCCCAGCTGCTGTGAATTTAGAACAGGAAGTCTGGATTATGGTCCACACGTCCGCCTGCAGCCAGGACCCGTGTCAGGGGACCGGCGCTCTCTCCGCAGAGAGGAAATAAAACGCAGGACTGATTTCATTAGGAGAGCAATCTTACAAATGAGTCATTTGTACAACATGTGATTTAATGTGACAAATAACAAATAGCAGCTGATTACTACTGTTCACAGTCTATTCGGAGGGAACGGTGTATACACAAATGCTAAACACAATTACATACGCGGACACAGGCACAAACACACGTGCACGTACGCAATCAGGACTGGATTCACGTGGTACAGCTACATGCAGCGAAGCTGCAGTCAGTGGTAATTAGTGTGCTGTACTAACATCTGCACCACTGGTCCTTTCACTGTTCCAGATTTACACTGGGTCCCTAAGAGATGAAGCAGAGTGGGACACGGAGAGGAAATAAAATGAAAGATAAAAAAGAGGAAGATGGAGAGAGGGGACAAGGTGAAGACAAAGGGGATAGAGGGCAGGGAACAGAGAAAGGGGGCAAAAAGCAGGCACTGACCCCTCCGCGCTGGCCGTCCACGTGCAGGCCCCGGATGTGCTCGGCCAGGTCGGGGCTGGAGTCGAAGTGGGCGTGGCACTGGTCCCAGCAGCAGGTGTAGCCCATGCTCTTGGCGGAGGAGGGCGGGGCGCTGCCCTGGCCGATCATCATGGCGGGGGTGGAGCGGCCGCTCGACGCCATGCTCTCCATGTCCATCAGGGTGCTGCTGATGCTGCAGGAGGGAGTCAGAGAGGAGTCAGAGCAGAGTCACAGAGGAAACACAGAAGAGTCACAGAGGAGTCAGAGGAGAATCAAGAGAGTCAGAGCAGGGTTGGAGGGTCAGACAGGAGCACAGCACAGAGTCACAGAGGAGTCAGCAAAGAAGCAAAAGGGAGTCAGAGCAAAGTTGGGCGGTGAGAGAGGAGACAGAGAAGAGTTACAGACGAGTCAGTGCGGTCACAGAGGAGACAGAGCAGAGTCACAGAGGAGCACAGCAGGGTTGCAGAGGAGACAGTGTCACATCAGGGTGCAGCGAGAGGGAGGAAAAATCAGGGGGGAGCCAGTGCAGGGTTACAGATGGGTCTGTGCAGAATCACAGCTGCAGGGGTCTACACAAACAATGGTGCAGTGTCACCATATCCCTTGTCTAGCACCACTATGTGGTCATCTACAACAGTCTTAAAGGAATTGAGCAGAACAACCAAATACAATACTGTGTGGTATTGACTTCAAATGATTTTGTTACACAACCATACAAGGCCAAAATGCATTTCAGTGGAAGATGCTGCTCCTCAATGTAGTTCTAGTTCAGTTCTAACTAGTCGTAACTAGTCATTTTGAATAGATATCATAACACCTCTCATAAAGTGCACCTGGCTTCCACAAAGATGAAGAGACAGTGATAAAACTGTTTATTACCAAGATCCAGATAAATTCACAACATCTGGTAGAACAACTGCAGAACAGATCTCCTCTCTAAAATTAGATCTGCTCTTAAGAATGTGAACTGTTTCAGATGGACATCTGAATTGTGCAACTTCCATCCGACGCAATGCATGTCCTCACATGGAGAATGATGAAAGTGTAGACACACTTCACCGAGCACCACGCCCTCTTCCTAAACCTCAGCTCTGACCACTGCCTTACTCGAAAACACCCTTCACCTATGCCTTCCCTAGTGTGGACAAACTAAATAAATAATACTGACAAACGGACCCTAGGTCCTGGACCCACAAACTCCACCTTAATCATTTTCTTTTCAGCCAAACAAGTATGGTAACCGTTACTGTAATGCGATATCAATACGATCTCCGGACCATGTGACCTGCACCCCAAGACTGTAGCACAAATCCACTCTTCTAAAAACGAGTCCTTTCCGTCTACGACTTTGAACACGTCGTAAATGGTTCACATCAGGCTGAAGCCTTGTAATGGCGGACGGGAAATTACACAGTAAAACAGCTCAATTTGAATAGCTCGGTCGGTTGAGTTTTATTACAATAGCTTCATTCTTAAGTCCACTGATGGTGCACATAGGACTTGCCACCATAAAGGTGCAGGGTTGCCTCCACGTTGAGAGACTGCGTTCCCCACTTCAACAAGACATAAAGCTAGGTAACCTAACCTGATTGTGTATATACCCAAGTGTATAAATGGATACCATCCAAAAGACAAGATACGGGACATGTAACCAAGAAAAGTAGGAGCTAAAAAATGGTAGCTAGCTCTGAACTCCTGCGGTTAACAGTTGATAAAGTTGGTTCGTCTAAATCATTAACGATGTTAAGAGTTGCGAAGGACTGCTAAATTAGTGGTTTATGGGTCCATGCCAAAAGAGCCCCCCCCCCCCGCCGGGAGCTCTCACGGGGTCAGGTGATGTTGGCAGTCGTATTTATTATGCTAAACCGCTGCTGCTGAAACCCATACAAACAAAGCGCCCGAGCCCCCAGCTGTGATTTGGATGGTGGGGGCCGAGTTGTCTGAGGGACGGGGTTCCCCACAATGTCTAGCGATCGTAACTATAAGCTTACGCACAGGAAGGTTTATAAATAGCAAGCGACAATTTGGTGCTTTTCCCCCGGGCTAACAAGCTACCATGTTTGCGATCGCCTCTGACCTGTCCTCCGAGTCCATGCGGCTGAGCGGCTCCCCGTCCGAGGATGACATCTCCACACTGACTCGTCCCATGACCGCGTCGCTTCGCCCACCGCAGTTCTTCTCCGTGGCATGGTTGCCTTTGTCCGGCTTTATGCAGTCACCGGACGAGGTCTCCATTTCTTCGCGCTTCGGCTCTTTGTCCGTCCCGTCTCCGGCGTCGCTCGCAGGGCTCCGCTGCTCCGGGGTCTCCTCAATCCCGCAGCACATCTCATCTTCCTCATCATCTTCCCCTGTTGCTGCTGCCGCTTCGGCGACCGGGGCTACAACGGGAGGCTTTGAGTCCCCTTCCTCTTCGTCTTCTTCGCCCTTCACTTCCATTTTCATCGCCTCGCTGTCAGCCGGTTCCCGATCCGGCGTTTGCGGGTCCGGCGTTTTCTCACCGGCCTCTCCTGATAACAGTGCCTCGCTCTGAGCGCTTCGTGATGGGCTATCTTGGTCGGCACTCTCGGTTGTAGCAGCAGCCATTTTTTTATTAAGCGTCTCGTCCCCCACGAAGTTCTGCCGAAGCGATCCTTTCATGCAGAGTGGATTGCTATTTTCTTCGAACACAATATGCACCGCTCTCCGATTGGGCAGGCTGCCCCACGTAATAATGATGCACGTTTTCCGACGAAGAGAAATGAAACACGCCTACGCAGAGACCACGACGAGACTCCTCGAGTTTGCACGGGGACGTCAGGGGAGGGAGGGAAAACTATGACGTCGTTTTTCCTCGTCGTGAAAGGTTACACACGTGTGAAACAGTTCACGCGTGGGAGATACAGTACATTGTAGTGCTAATGCAGTTTCTTTAAACAAATTATGCGTAAAAAATGAGTATGTGTCTCTAAATAAATAAAAATATAATCTGTTCTACAAATACAAAGGTTATTAAAGATCTATTGCCAATACAGTTTGTTTGTGGGAGTTCATTGCTTGTAGAACTACAACTGTAGGACTACAATTTCCAGCTTCCAAAGCTTACTTCATTTGAATTTGACTCGACCACTAGGGGGTGTCATAACTCCTTCTGGAAGGGAGTTTGATCGATGAGCTTGATAAGCTTAAGCTTACACTTGTTTGAAGACAGCCCGTGTTGTAATTGTTTGCTGAAAAAAACGACAGCCTACTCAATAATATATTCCATACTGTTACTGCAACTGGAACAAACAGAAGGTTTTCAGTATTTCGTTTGTATTCAATGGGAATCAAACATCACACATGCGTTCACCTCTTCCACATCACATCAGTCACAGAAGGCATAGAACCTGCCATCCACAAGTGGAAATATGGTAAAAAAAATATATTTTTATGATAGTGTGGGCAAGGAGGAGAATAAGTCACTACAGTTGCCTGAATACGAGAGTCTGCTAGGTGAATAAACAGTGTAGTGTTTGTAGAGCTGAGAGAGAGGGAAAGTGTTCCGAAATCTTTGACCATTACCTGTGTGTCAGTGACAGTCAAAAAAACATTTAGTCTTAATTTCTTTCTCTCTGTGCAACTCTGGCGGCTCTGGGTGAAAAAAACTAGCATCATAGAGTAATACAAACACAGAGTAAAAACATCCACGTTTATTTAACATGTTATAAAACAGATGAGATAAGAGCATTTGCATGTTAGCAATAGGGAGCATATTACACATCTATCAGCTCTGCTCATTGAATGCTGTACAGTATGTACACCTTTACACTTTGTACACAAAAACTAAGTCCTGAATTAAGGACACCTGCTTATTGCTATTTTATTTTACATGTGCTGTTTTATCTTTTTTCCAGGTTCAAGACTCCAAAGCAACCAGAAACAGAGCCTACCCTCTCAAAACTCTTCTACTTTTAAAATACCCCAGCAATAGAAAACAAACCAAAGAAGCAGATTCAAAGGCAGGAATAGTCACGTTTCAACAGTGAAGATAAATACAACCCAAAATATTACAAATCTGTCCATCTCCACCAATGAAGCAGCACCTTATTGAATTAGAAATCAATTCTACACACACATACACATTCACACACAGTTATATATACACGTCCAGTCACACAGACACACTATAACTCTTAATTCAGTTTGTATACTGAATTACTAATATAAGAGCAGGGTAACATAAAATATATAACAAACCAAATTAATTTTAAAAACCTACACTAAATTAAATTAAAATGAATATTGAGAGTAATAAAATCACACAGAATGGTTATATTCTCAAATGATTAAACTAAAATTGGTATCACTTATGTTTCTGTGTGTGAGAGAGAGAGAGAAAGTGAAAGACAGAGAGAGATGGAGAGAGAAAAAGATAGAGCGAGAATATGTGAATGTGGGTGCCTAAGTGACTGGTATGAGGAAGACTCTCCACAAGGGTCAAAGGTCACTGTGGTTGATGCGCACCTGCATGTTTTTAATGAAAGCTCTTCTTCAAGCTATGATCTAACTCAGAGATTATTACATTAACAATATAACAATATAATCATACTAATATTAGCATGAAGAATAGATCATGTCCTCTTGTGTGTTTTTTTTTCCCAGGGGGTGACTCCACAGTTTTTGTCACAAGCGTGGACCAGGTCATGTGACCATATGACCATCTGCGCAGTTCCATGTGTGCAAGCTGTTGCAGAGCTTTCTGTTCTCCATCCCGCTGATCTGCGCAGTGAGCCATCCTTTCGCATCACGTCTCCAGCCTGGCCTCTCTCAGCTGTGGGTCTGCACTGCCACCTGCTGGTGGGTGGGGAGGGGCTGAATGAGCGGCAGTTCTGGGACAAAGCAGACAGCAGGTTTGACCTTAGTGCTGGACTCCTGCAATGAGAGAATCCAAAGCTCAGAGTTGGTGAAGCAAACGCACTGCACAATGGGAACCAATCAAAGCTCTTCTCTTTCTCTAGCAAAACACAATCATTGATTGATTCAAATAGAAGTCAAGTACCAAAATGTCTGATATACCATGTCTGATCCAAAAACAGTCCGCATCCATTCGACAATGTTTTGTTAAGTAAATACTGTATATGTGTAAAACAAG
Source organism: Megalops atlanticus (assembly GCA_019176425.1). Classification (NCBI taxonomy): domain Eukaryota; kingdom Metazoa; phylum Chordata; class Actinopteri; order Elopiformes; family Megalopidae; genus Megalops; species Megalops atlanticus. Next base: position 13,877,366 of record CM032899.1, read on the forward strand.
ATCTCCAGATGAATTACATGCAATTACTGTCAATCACTGAATCCAGTTATTTTTTAGTCTCAGTTCCAACATTGCATCTTTCTCTCCTTCCATACAGAAAACCTGTATGCATCGTGAATGCCAGTGTTACCAAATGAACAGCCATGTTTGTGTATGTGTGTGTTACGGGTGTGTGCTTCACTACTTTTATTTCCAGTGTCTGTCTGAGACAAACCACAGCTCAGGGCAGCATGTGATGCAGCTAAGAAACCGCTAACTGTCCTGAAGTTTTCAGCTGACTGATATGCTAATGGAGTGTTTTTAATGGAAACCGCAGGTCTAAGTTGGCAGCGAACTCCCGCTGGGAAGGCAATTGGTTGCATTTTGGTGTCTCCGGGGGTTTTAAACTCTCCCTCTTAAAATGCAGACCGCCACTGACGGCTTTGCTCCAGTGGGCCATTTCCACCACAGAGCTGCAGTCCCTCTGAGCTCTCCTCTCTGCCACCCCACTCTGTGAGCTGCAGCACAGGGGGACATGCTGAAGAGGCTCATGGGAGTGTGCACACAGTAGTGGCTGCCCTGTGCTGGAGCAGTTTCAGCTCCACAGGACGTGAATACACTGCTCAGACAGCCAGCCTTTCGGCATTAGGGCCAAAGGCCAAAGGAAGGACAGCTCTTACCCTCTGTCCTCTACACACACATGAAGTGGGAGCCTTCCACCAGCTGGGGGGGCGAGGGCGGAGAAGGGGGGGTTGGGGGAAGAGGTGGAGACGGCAGGCTTGTCACTGTAGACGAAAGAACTAACAGAGAGACAAACAGAGACAGAACAAACACCAATCAATGACCTCGACACATAAGTCTGGGAGGTGGGGCTTCTGGACCGAAGCAGAGCCGCATTAGCCAAGCAGGTAAGAAAGTGAGGTCAGTCATCACAATTACAAGCATTTTCTGTGTTCGGGGATCTTTTGAGGAAACTGGGAGGTGCAGGTTTGAAAGAGAGATCAATGTGTCACAGAGATTACACAGGGTTTATATAGGAATCGCCCACAGTACACACAGATGATGAGATTTTGTTGGATAAAAAAAGAGCGGATGTGAAAACCCATGCAGCCAAAGCAATTTCTGCCTCTTCCATAATGCATTTCTGGAATGAGGTTTTACAGGGTTGAGGATTACAGGATTACACCCGCTAACATTTAAACTACTGGAGCATTTTTCAGAACTAATAAACACTAAAACATTCAAATGCCCGAGAATAGAACTTGCTAAAACTTGCCTAAATTGCAACTGATTGTACATTTCTCCACCCCTCCCCTGTCTCTCTCTCTCACCCATCTCAGGCTCCAGCTCATAGGAGATGCTGATCATCTTCTGCTCTTTTTCTGTGACTTCCTCCTCTTCCTCACCCCTGGCAGTAAAGTCCACTGCTGGTACCACATTCTGTCTGCTGGGACACATCACAGGGAAGTTACACACACAAGCTGGGATACCCACATGCAAAACACACACCTTGTACACAGATGAAAACATGCTCACACATGCTCACACTGAGAGGGAAGGTACCTGTTTTTGGGCATGAGGCCTTTGATTCCACCAACTTCCTCCTGTCTGTCCCACTCATCCTGAGGCTTTGACTCTCCACATGGCTCCTGAGACAGAGGAGGCGGGAGGGGGATGGGTAGGAAAGCTTTTAGAAGTTCTGCACTAAACACCTGTCATACACATTGTAAATAAACAGGCTGAAAAATACAGCGGGGTCATACATTTCCTTCTGTACTGAGGCATTCTGGGTTCAGCTGCACCATCTCCTTCATTGGGGTGATTTTCTCCACCTGTGCCTTCTCCAACTCTTCTTCCTTAAGCTCCTTCTCCGTAACCGGTGCAATCTCCTCTGCCTGGGTCTCCTCCTCTACCTCCTCCCCCTTCACCAGCTCCAACTTCTGCTCCACCTCCTTCTTCTGCTCCTCTTCTTTTTCCTTCACCAGCTCCACATCCTGCTCCCCTTCTTTTTCCTTCAAGAGCTCCACACCCTGCTCCTCCTCCATCTCCTTCGACAACTCTACCTTGTGCTCTTCCTCCTTCTCCAGTTGCACCTCCTGTTCCTCCTCCTTCTCCTTCCCCAGCTCCACCCCCTGTTCCTCCTCCTTCTCCTTCACCAGCTCCACGTTCTGCTCTTCCTCCTTCTCCTTCAGCAGCTTCACCTTCTTCTCCTCCTCCTTCACTACCCCCACTTCCTGTTCCTTCTCCTTCTCCAGCTGCACCCCCTGTTCTTCCTCCTCCTCCTTTGCCAGCTCCACCTCTTTCTCCTCTTTCCCCTTCTGCTCCTCCTCCTCCTTCACCAGCTCTACCTCTTGCTCCTCCTTCCCCTTCTTCTCCCCTACCTCCTCCTGCCCATTTCCCTTCTGCTCCTCCTTGCTGTCCTTCACCTTCTCCTGCTCCTCCACCTCTACCTCCTGCTCCTCCTTACTGTCCTTAACCTTCTCCTGCTCCTCCATATCCACCTCCTGCTCCTCCTTCCCCTTTATGTCCTCTTTTAGGCAGGTGGTCTCCACTGATGTCTCCTTCTCCTTTAACTCCACCTGCTCCCCCTCCTTAGCCCTCACTTCATGCTCCTCCTCCTTCACCTTTGGCTTCTCCTTCACCTCCTGTTCATGTAGTGATGTCTCCAGCTCCTGAATGTTGATGGAGATTCCCTCACTCCTCTTTCGGCTCTGTAACAAACCCCCACATTATCCACAGTGAAACCACACACTGAAGTTTCATTTTCTTTCATTTCATGTCAGTTACACAACACAGAGGTCAAAAGAGGCCAGCTGCTCCGCACTGCCCCCTGGTGGTGTACCTGCAGAGTGCGGTAGGGGCAGCGTGAGGGCGGAGTCTTCCTCTCTCTCAGAGGGCCCTGCCTGTGTCTGCGGATCCTCTCCAGCTGCTCCTCCACAGTCATCCTGCGCCGCGCCACATCCGCTACACACAGCTGCTCCACCTGCAGGGGGCGCACAGGAGCGTGAGAATACACACGTACGCATACACCAAGAGACATGCACAAACACTCACTAACAAGAAACAGTCACTAATATTTGTCACTTTCATCTCTAATTTCAAAATGCTAACTGTCCCACAACAGGCAGCCTATGGGGCTTGAAGAAACACACAGTACATATCCTCCAAACACGCCTGCTGTCCAGCCAATAGCAGAAATGGGTAAGCAGTGAAGCATTGAGCTCCAGGCTGAAGGTCTGGGCCTGACAGATAGCTGGCCTGGAGACTGAGCTCCTCTCCTCAATAGTACTGTGCAGTTCTGCAATAACGCTTTTCTACACTTACAGTGCTGCTGCACTCTTGCATATACAGGAATACATCCACAGGCAATTACAATGCATACTGTTCCACTGTGCAGTTTGCTAATATTATAGGACATATCTGAATTGATTCAAAAATAAAATTACAACTGAGTGTGTATTTCTTGAATATAATCGTATATCCAACTAATCATTCATAATTTATGGTCTGAATACATTTGGAGACTTCATTTTCTCCTGTATTTCAAGAGGAAAAAAACACTCCTACTTCCATCAGTGAAAACGCACTCAGGTTTGAAAGTGATCATTAACGGAAACTCCTACACTTCAGTGAGCGTCATCACATCTTAGCTGTGCAAAACTGTGAGAAGCAGCAGTCTTTAAGGCACAGAAACTTTAAGCCAGGAGACTGTCAAGCAGTGATGACATCGTATTCATGAAACAAGCCTTACCATTTGCGGGTCAGGCTTCTTGCTCTTCCTCAGTGTGACATAGGATGCGATGGTTGAGGACTCGGGAACAGGTGACCTGGTCCTCGGGGACACGACCCCGACAGGATAGGACCCACCTGAGCACAAAGAATTAAACAAGGCAGTGGCACAGGGCTAGGGTTATGGAACTGCGCATAGGAACCAGAAAGCTGCAGACAGTAAGAGTCATACAGAGTCACAGTTCAAATGATAGGAGTTATACAGGTACTGTAACCCAGAACAAGGTGTTCAGCCTGACTTTCTCTAGTATCCAAGTGTGTTTTTAAAAATGTTGAGAATCTTGTTTCAGCAGCATATTCCATTTTATACCCCAAATTGAAACATTTATCTATTTGTTTTGTCAGTGCTGCACAGGTTTTGCACAGATTCTGTGATCTTTAAGTCACCTGCACAGCTCATCCTACTCCCTAAGACTACAAATTCAACAGATATAAGTATGCTTGGCCCAGGTACTGATAGTACCCAGGATGCCACTATAAAATGCTTTTGAGGAGGTGTACATGTTTTCACTTATATCACACTGCTGAGGTAACACACCTTCCTACAAGAAATGGAGAGTGTGTCCCAACCTGGATTATCCCCTAGTCAGAAGTAGCAAGTATCTGGATGTGCATGTGTGTTACAGGACAATACACAATCTACCTCCTTAGATGCTGAGTGCCATCAGGGAGGCAGTGGGTACCATTGTAGTCTCTACAGCTCAGATTCTGCTGGAGTCTGTGCAGACGGTATCGCATTGAATAACAGGCCCTCTGTGTGGACGCACCTTTGGTGCTGGACGCCTCTTTCTCTGTCGTGGTCTCGGCCTTGTCCTCCCCACCACTCTCCTCCACCTCCCTCACTGTGGTCAGCTCCGGCTCACTCTTACACAGCCTGTAGTCTGCACCCTAGGGAAGGAGAGCGGAGCTCAGCACATATACACACACACACAGACAGACACACAGACACACACACACACGCACACACATACACACAGATACACATACACACACACACACAGATATACACACACATACAGACAGACAGACAGACAGACACACACACACACACACACACACACAGATACACAAACACAGATATACACACACAGACAGACAGACATACACACAGATATACACACACACACACAGATACACATACACATACACACACACACACACACACACAGATACACATACACAGATATACACACACATAGAGAGACACACACACAAACACACACACACACACACACACAGATACACATACACAGATATACACACACATAGAGAGAGACACACACACACACACACAGATACACATACACAGATATACACACACATAGAGAGACACACACACACACACTCACACACACACACACAGATACACATACACACACACACGTACAGATACACATGCACTATGAACACATATGTAGTGGTACAAGTGTACATTTTAATTCAAGTCCACTCAAAAATGGCAAGATAAAAGCAGGAAGATAAAATGGAAATGGAAGATAATAACAGGTCCTTTTCTTTTTAGTGGGGGGGGGGTAACGCAGGCATAAAGGGGAAAAAACAATGACTGATCACTGATCCAGTGACAATGAGTAACAGGAAGAAAGGAAAAAGATCACTGATCTTCACAGTGACGATGAGTAGCGCAAGGTGAAAAAAAGTAATGAGACGTGGTCACTGATCGACACAGTGACAATCTTTAATGCAAGCTGAAAGAAAAAAAATGATGACCAAACACTGATCCCCACAGTGACAATGAGGAAAGCAGGCAGAACAGAAAAAAAAAATGATGACTGATCACTGAGCCCCACAGTGATGATGACTGCACAGGCAGAAAGAACAAAAGCGATGACTGATCACTGAGCCCCACAGTGATGATGACTGCACAGGCAGAAAGAACAAAAGCGATGACTGATACTGATCCCCACAGTGATGATGAGACACTGTATGCAGATGGGGTCAGGGGTCAAGGGTCAGCAGCTTACGCTGTGTGCTGCGTTCCTCTGGCCGGGCTTCTTGTCCTCCGGCCGATGGGGGGGCACGCGGCCCGTGGGCAGGGGGGGCACCGCAGGCGGAAACTCCATATCATAATGCTGCGGGAGGGGGGCCGAGGGGGCGCCACCAAGTCCTCCTACAGATCACAGCGGGGCAGGGTAACGACCTGCAGGGCGGCGCTATGTACAAACCCCGACCCACACTGGCACACAGATCGTTACAGCACCCAAAATGGAAACATTCCCCAGACAAGGGTTGAACCTATCACCAACCGGCGCAGCGAACCACATCCTGAATGACTTTTAAAAAATGGTTTTGGGCAGCGCTGTCCTCCACGCAGGGGGCAGCAGATGGCAGACATAGGCTGTCAGAGTGTGGAGTCAGAGCTACTTCTGTTACACACATGTTCCTGTGGGTGCTCTGTGTGTGTGTGTGTGTGTGTGTGTGTGTGTGTGTGTGTGTGTGTGTGTGTGTAAGCATGTGTAAGAATGTTCATGACCTCCATTAAACAAATAACACTTAAATACTTTCATCAGTCCCAGCTGGACTCACTCACCTCACTCTTGTATTTGGTGGACAAACCTGCAGATGAGAAAGATAAAGAAACAGAGAAATATGAAACCCAACAGGGACTGTAAACACTCCAGCAGACAGTTTAATGTATTCTGTCTCCACTTCACAGTTACAGCTTTTTATCTTGCTTACTAGAGAACAGTAATTAAACATCAGTCATACCTGAAAGGAGGTTTCTAACAGTAATCAATTAAGCACATCATTTCTTCATCTCATATACAAATAATCAACAGACAACTTGCCTGTGCTCAGTGATTTTCTGGTCTGTATGCGTGTGTTTGTATGTACTGTTGTGTAAGAAACTGCCCTCTCTCATTCCTCCCACCAGCAGGAGGCGCTGTGACTCACCGGCATTGTCAGTGCTTCTCTGGGGTCTGTTCTTGCTCAGGGCCTCGGTCACATCCTGTATCCTCCACAGCTCCTTCTGGATGCGCACGTGCAGCTGGCTGGGCGGCTCCGTCTGCACAGTGACCCGCATATTCACATGCAACATTAGCTGTGTGTCTGCTAATTAGGCAGCCTTTTCCAGGGACACATCACACGGTTAAACTGTACAGCCTACATTATGTATACACACACATGTGGTGATACAAATTTATTATAAACGAGGGGGAAGGCCCTTTGTGGGCTCCCAGACACAGCTTACCTGAGGCGCACCCAGGGCTTCCAGCTGCTCCAGCAGATTATTCCTGACCTGAGTGACATCACTTTCCAACCGGTCATACTCCCTCCACGACCTCTCTAACGCCTGCAGAGAGAGGGAAGGACTGTGATGGTGCAATTGTAATGATTTGTAATTTGGGTGAGAGCTGTGTGTATCTGTCTGCGTGCATGCGTGTGTGTGTGTGTGTGCGCGCGCGTGTATGTGATGTACTCACGGCGGTGACGCGGGTCAGCTCTCTGCACGTGCTCAGTAGGCCGCTCTGGAGCAGGTCTCTCTGCTGCACCACGCTCTGCATGGCCACGGGGTCGCTGGCGCTCGACTCGATCTCCTGACTGGCAGACAGCAGGGCCGTCTCTAGGGTGTGCTGTGGAGGGGCCCAATGAGACAGTCACACAGATGGTACAGCTTCTATACCAACACTACCAAATAACACTTTTTACACCTACAGCACAGCTTTTACACCAATATTACCGCTCCCACGCCAACACAATGAAGCTAGCAACATGGCTCCAACACCAATAGCAAAGGCTCTACACCTAGAGCACACCTTCTCTACCAAGACAACGACATCTGAAGCATAATTATAAATGAAAGCTACTGCTAAAGTTGCATTAGACACATTGAGGATCTTCTGAAGCTGGATTAGATACCTTCTCTCTGTGGAGTTGCTGCAGCTTGTCCTCCTGTGTCCGCACGACTTTGTCCTGCTCACACAACCTGCTCAGCTTTGCCTGCAAACAGCACAGTCACAGGTCAGAGGTCAGGTGACTGTACAGTGATGTTGTCACAGTGCTCAGCTTTTCAAACTTCAAGAACGTCCTTCTAGCTGGTCCTTGATAAAACCCAGATTTACGCAGCGAGTGCTTGATGCATTTCTTTTCAGGGCTGTTTGCTATGGATTTGAAGACATAAACTTGCACATACATGTTATAAGCCCCACTATCTTATGAGCAGCCACTAGGAGTGGGTGAAGAACAGGGTTATTATGTCCCCAATGATATGAAGAGGTTAGTAGGGTGTAATGATATCTTCACTTTTCTTTAGTACTACATTTGCATGCAAATCTTTGCAGGTCTTTAAACACGCTGATCAAAGATTGGAAATTCACCTGGAGGAATGAGAGGGCGTGGGTTACATACCCTTTAACACTTGCACTGGCTGCTTTCTGACATTGACAGACTTCTACCTTACAACTGTCTTTTAATACGTAGCTTACTGGAGTTTGTATATTGGAATTAGCTTTTCTAGAAAGAAACTTTGAAAATGAACTCAGGAGAAACCATTTAATCAAATGAGACATTCACACTACCAAGTCATTGGGCCTTCCAATGCTAATTTATAAATGCTCCCAAAATTCCAAAGAGTCTAAGTTTAATGTTCTCACAGAATGACCCGAGGTGACTCTTAAAAGATCTATCTTCTTTCCTTCTTAGGGTTGGATTTTAAACTTAAACCGATATGGCGAGCACGTCTCTTATATTGTTTTTTTCTTGAACTTCTCCAATTATTCTAAACAGCCCTACCGCTGCCCAATTTAGAAGCAATTTGGCAGTAAGCGATGACTGGAGCCGCTTTAATCCTGGGGTACTTTAGCACGGCTTTATCTAGTTTGTTCCACTCAGTTTGGTGAAACTCTTCATCAAGAAGCTGACAGGTTTTCTGCTGAGCCTGTCAAGGTCAATCCAGCACCTAAATTACATCTATGTCAAAGGCCTGAACTCTGCTGAGGCTGAGGATGATACAGTGCTACCAGGGGTTTCTTCATGAAAACAGATAACAGGGGAATATACACATATATGCGCTTTGATTTTGTTGTACACTGTTTATTCATAAAAGACACGCGCATGGTTGTTGAACCAGGTAGGAAAAATGTTCCACATAAGTCAGATAAAATAAAACACGAGAGGTGAGGTGAGTGAATTTCTGAATTAAACTGCGAAGTTTGTATGGAGAACCTAAATGTTGTCAACCTTTAACAGAAGAAGAAATGGTGCTATTTGCTTCCACTTGAGTGTACTTACGTCAATGTCAAGCTCATCTGGCCGGTAGATGTAGGAATTGTCCCTGTAGTCCTCCAGGGGCGTCTACAAAAACGAGCAGCAGTTAGAAGGACACGCAACCATGAAAACACCCAGACACTTCAGTAAATACAGTCATGAGATCTAATGCAGCTCCACAGTTACTTTGAGGTGCTTCTACCAATCACTGAAAACAAGGCCCAGTGTTTCACAACAAAGGATCATGGGTGTTTTGTCCGTTTGGGTACAGGACTTTAAGCCAGCTGTTTTTGCTCTGTTTACACAAACTTAATGCCCATGTTGCCTCATCCCTTAGAACACAGCAGAAAAGCTGCTTCACATTATCTCTTTGCTTGGTAGATGCCCATATACCAGGGAATTTTCCATATTGTCCATTTACACAGCTGAATATTCAGGTTAAACACAACAGCAGCAGGCTTCCGGTTACAAGTAATTCACTTGCCACTCTGTCCCTCTGCTGCTCACTTCTCCCCACTGCTGTGCAAGTTCAGAAATTAAGGCTGTTATTACCCACTACCTTGCCCCTTCTAAAATATGGCTCTGTGTTAATCATTAAACTCCTACACCTCTTAAAGAATTTCTCAGCCTCATAAAGGACTCGTAACTCACTTGGTCACCATAATGTTTAGATGTCCAGAGTAGAACACCCCCTCTGAGTTTAATCAATCTTAAAACTGCATTTGATTCCACGCTCAGAGAAGATTTATGTGCATGCATACTGGTTGATCCCAATATGCAGACACAGGCATGCACAGCGTTTTACTTTACACAGCCCAGCTGGAGGAGCGTGTTTAAAGCATTCCACACTGAGCATGCAGCCCAAGTCCATGGGGCAAGTGTGCTGAGAGAAGCATAGAACACAAAAATGGCCGACATTCAGACACACTTTTCTGGGCTCCCTGGGAGTAGCTGGTGAGGGACCTGGGGAGGTGAGGGGGTTAGGATAGCAACACTTTTACACCCACGGTGACAAAAGTGGCAAAGGGAACAGAATATGGATGACAGCAGTGTAGAACAGGCCCCCCCTTGTTTAGACTGTAGATGTTAGCCATCTCGCTTCCTGCTTAAGGAGGTCTCAGAAAGCAAAAAAAGCAGACCAGTACAAGTGACACAGGCCTAGCAGCGTAGCAAACACCACAAGCCATGCCCACATCACTTCAAACCAAATACCGACCGGCTACACCAAAAATAACCTATAGATGAGATGTATTCCAAAACAAACACTGATAAAATATCAAGAGGATACTGGAATGAGCTCAAAGTTGTCAAAAGGGTGGGGGGTGATTGGGGGAGTGGCTTTTACACTTGATGACAAATAGGTAGCCGTTGATTGGCCAGGACCTTACTTGCTGGTACAGTTGAGGCCTTGGAGCCAAGTTCTCAATCAATGTGTGACTCATGATGATTATAGGGTCATTCTCTTTCATCTATTTCAGATAGGAAGGAGCACACACACACACAGGCACACACACACACACACACACACACACACACACACACACATACATGCACACACAATCATCAGAGAACAGCTAGTGTAGAATGTCTTCATTAATCTGTCAATCATTCTCTCCATTTCACTCTCTCTGTAATAATTTAAATGTGATTTACTGCCCTGGAAAACTGTACTGTTTCACCAGCACTGATAAATCATGAAAAACACACATTCAAAAGCATAAAAGAGAATAACAATGAACAATTGAGTGACAATAACAATAAAAAGAATAATATTCATAATACCAATAATAATTCAAAGAGGAACAGCTTTCTCAGACTCATGGTAAGAGAGAGAGCACTTTACAGTAACACGTGCCCCAAAGAATCAGGATCTGCTTCACAAGAACACATAGTGATATACTCACTTCATCCAATTAGCACTAACACATACAGTGCAAAACTTGCACAGAGAGAAAACAGAGAAAATCTAGCTTGTGTGTAATCATTATTTTCTCTAAACCAAAGAGATGCCAGGTATTATTCTGCACCCAAAAGACAGATTTATCACTCCCAAAATAAGGACATTCACAACTAAGGGCAAGTGTGTGCCAAGTGCTTTCTGACAACACAATTACTGACAACTCAATCGCTCAAAAAAACTAAAGCATTTTTTAATGCAAAGAGAAATATCATTGAATAGAAAGAGCTACATATTTATGTAAGTTTATTGGTAAAAACCAATACATAAATCAACACAGTGCTGCCATGTTATAAATCATTATAAAAAGCTATAATGTTGTTGTTCAGATGAGCTACTGGCCTATTCTGTGACATACGCAAATAGGCAGTACTTTTAAGCACACTTATAATGGAGAAGGAAGCGCATCACTTATTGTGATATATTGTGTTGTGGTAGAACAGAGAAGCACTGTAGTAAGTTTCAGAGGGAAGACCACAATGACTGTGTTGAGGAAGGGGTTTGATACCACAGGAAAAATTCTGTTTGCACAGTCCAGTTCAGTCCAGTTTTGAAAGGCTCTCTCCAAGACATGTTAAAAACTGTAACTTTAAAAAAGCCCATACAAACTATGGGTCATACAAACATGGCCTGAAGCAGAGTCCATCTATGGCTCTGACACAAGCACAGACAAAGGGAACAGAAACAGGGCAAACAGAGAGGACACAGACACAGGCCAAAGAGAAGGGGCACAGACACATAGAAAAGATATAGGGCACAGACACAAGACAAAGATACAGAGCACAGTCACAAGCACAGACAGAGAGCAAAGAGATAGGGCAAAGACACAGTCCAAAGAGATAAGACACAGACACAGGGCAAAGAGACAGGACACAGACTGAAGGCACAGATATGGGGCAAAGATACGCTGAAAAGAGACAGCAGAAAGACACAGGCACAGAGAGAGGGCACAGACAGCGGTCTGGCCTACCTGGCTGTCCAGGTACATGAGGTTCCTTTGGAGGTGATGCAAAAGAATCTCATTCTAGTGTTTGCAGCAGAAGCAGTGAGAGAGAAAGTCAGAGAGACACACACACACAGACAGATTTTGGAAACAGCAGTGTTTCACCTGGACACTGCTTTTCCAGCTATCAAAATTAAACACATTCTACAGCTATCAAAAAATTAGAACAGAACCAAAGAAGTCTGAGGTGTTAGGAGCAAAAATGGATTTGTCCCCTATCGGCTGAAACTGAATTGGTGAAATCCAGGAGAAATTTTGTAAGGTGAAATATCTCACACCAGTATAGACACTGGCAGAGAGGTGGCAAGAACTGAATAATTCTCAACTGGGAAAGAAAGATTTCTTTTGCTAAAAACCAAACAAGAGTCTGTGCAAATGTACCCTAATATCCTAATATCAGTTTGATACATCCAGTGCACAACTCCAGAGTGATGGCATATCACTGTCACATTGAATGAGTGTTGAATTACGTGACAGATGTATCTCATGAAACGTATAATCCAACACATGACATGAGACAAAATGTTTCATAAATGACATGAAGCCGCCCAAGAAACACTCCCCGGTCTAGAGGAATCACACAGAATGACTCAGTGATGTGACAACCATGGGAAGTGTATTTGTCAGACACCATATTGACAACTACAAAAAGGCAAAAAAAATATTTTGAGTAAAATCCAAAGTAAAAGTCTTTCATAAGCAGAGTAAGTACATGCTTGCATTTCTGAGTGATCATGACAGAACACCATGCCCTTGAAGAAGCGCTCTTTTTGCACACAGACATGACCTATGTAAATCTAAGCAGCCGTTTCCTTGACGACATAACCAGCATGCTGTGAGTTGTAACCATTAACCCTTCATCATGTGGATATCAGCCTGACTAACAGTACGTTTCATTTCAAATATGATGTCAACATCTGACCTTACCATACGAGTGACATCAATCCATTAACAAGCTATCCTGTCTATTTATTTAACCCTTAGCCAGGAACATCAACAGAAAACATATTTTTCTTTTACAGTCACAAGCTGGGGAAACAAGGCAGGTAGGGAACTGTGTGGGAAATCAAATACAGGGGGGACAGTTTTGTAGACAGCCTGTTGTTGACTAACAGTTTGACCAGGACAGCAGTAATACCCTGAATAACTGCCGTGATATCTTTCATGATTGAGTCAAGAAACACTGAAAGATAGCAGCTTTTCATTTTCATTTCTGTGTTTGAGATTCTGCCAACAGTTAGCGATGTCTTTCCAATGCAAGACATATTCAGAGGCTGACCACTGCTTCCCCCAAGCAAAACGGTGCAGCCCAACAAAACCTCACCATCTCAGGCTTGCTGGCTACATTTCCTAATACAGATTATACCACTAACTTCAAACGTAGGATGTTGTCGGAGTTCACATGCGATAAATTTCACCGTCATGGCCACAGTAATTAACCTAAAACTTAAGGATTTATAACAACTATTTATAGCAAGTATTAGTATGGTGTAATTGGAATACCAATAATTTCAGTGTACCTGCTTAGAAAATAAAACTGGAATGAGCTACAAGGAAATGAAAAACACACCACAAAACAAGTACAATGACAAACCAAGGCCAGGATGGTTGTCGCAAGTTTATATCCGTAACGGGCTTCACTGATTTCCAGTCCGCACACACACACACACACACACACACACACACACACACACACACACACACACACACTAATCTCTGTGATTTTGAATGTGGAGATCCTTAATGGGTGACTTTGATATGAAGATGCTTAGCAAGTGACTGATGAACATAGAGATGCTTCACGGGTGACCGCTGGATGTGGAGATGCTTAATGAGGGACTGTTGAACAGATGGTACAGGGCACAGGATGACCTGTGGCTGACCTTTGGGTTGGAGGCATCGAGATTGAGCTGCAGGAGCTGCGCTAGCGTGTGTTCCCGCACGCTGTTGAGCTCGGCCTGCTGCCGGCGCAGTTTGATCAGCAGTAGGGTCAGCTCCTCCGGCTGCGGGCGTGTGGACAGCATGATTAGGCTAGGCCACGCCTCCCGAACCCCACCACCCCGCCCTCTCGGCCTGCTGAGGTGAGCCAGGCCTGGAAACGCTGATGCCGTTTTTAATGTACCCCGGGGGGTCTCCGTGTTCAGGCGTCTGGCTTTATTTCCGCTGTGGGTCTCAGTTCTGACACTCACCGTCTTTCCCTGCAGGTACTGCGGAGTGATGGTCTGAACAGTCATCCCGGCGGTCAAGGTCCTGCGGTCAGGCGGGTAGGCATACTACAGGGCAGACAGGGGAGAGAGTGCGGTCACGGTCAGAGTCACGGTCATAGGCAGAGTCAAATAAAGGAGAGTGGACCAAACACACATCAGCCATCGACCACGATCTGTCATTAATCCAACGCTGCATTGCACTACAGACAAAACACTACATTCTGCCTACAGCCCAACAACAGAGCAAAACCCACTGCGCTACCCTAATATTACCAGCCAAAATTTCACATCTTGCCTGTAGCCAAGAGCCACACATTGGAGCCACATACTTCCTATCACAGGAAAGCATGTCTTCATCCAAAACTGTGCATTGCTCAAAAATTCAAACTGCTACCACACTGTGGAAAAACTGCACTGTATTCTGGCTCCATGTAGACAGCACACACCAGGGGTTGAGGTTAATTGCATTTCAATTCAGTTAATAGACTGAGTTAATTGAAAATTGGCCATCGTCTCCTGTGATGATATGTCAATTAACAGACTTATTTTCAACTAATTTCCTAAAGTGATTGAACTGAAATGGAATTGACCCTAACTGTGTATCTAATCAGTGCATTCTGCAACCAGGAAATTCCAAATTTTGCTGTATATGAACGACCACATCCTGCCACATCATATATAATTGGCTATGCTTCCCTAAACAGTTTTGGGAAAAGCCAGTGTTCTGACTGACCAATTGGTTAATTTGAACGTCGCTCACAGCGGAGGAGAGCCGAGCTAATTAAACACGGAGCCCTCGTGGCGAAAACCAGCTGTAAAGCCTTTCGTTCCAGGACTGCTTCCAAAAGCGCAAAGTCGGAGCACCCAAGCCTGCCTCTGCCAAACACAACATTCTTCCGCAGTAGCCTTACGCAGCCGGCCCCAGGTTTGCTTTTCATTTCCTGTCTGTGAGAATGTGCGAGCTCTCAGCCCCAGCAGCAGTGCAGACAACACAAAGGCGCCAGTGTGATTGAAAAGGACGGCACATTCATACAGTCCTGAAACAAAGGCAAACCCCAGGCTGCTGGTACAATGCAGAGACTAAGGAGGTCCAGTTCACCTACAGTACCAGTGAAAAGACTGGACATGCCTACTCATAGAAGGGTTTTTCTTTATTTCTACTATTTTCCACATTTTAGAATAATAGAAAAGATGTCAAAACTGTGAACTAACACAAATGGAGTTATGCAGTGATGTCAGTGATGCCAAGCCTTTAAGCTTGACATCAAGCTTATTAAAGGCTTTTTAGATCAAAATGTTTTTAGATCAAAATGTCTTTGAATGCATATTTCCCATTATCTTAATCAGGTGTGTCCAAACTTATGACTGGTACTGTATATGTGGAGTCTTTTGGAGCTGCATTTCAGGTCAGATCCGGATTGTTTAATAGGTATTTAAGGGAACCCAGGGTCTCACCTTGGTCATGTGCATTCTGTGGCGGCGGTCCAGGGTCATGCCCCCCTGGAAGTGGTGTGAGGTGAGTGTGGGGGGGCAGCCTGTGGAGTAGGGCCGCAGGGTGGAGTAGCCCTGGTAGCGGGCCAGGGAGCCGTGGGAGGGGGAGGGGGGTATGGAGGGGGCGGCGTAGTCGGAGAGGTTGCTCATGGTTTTGGCGGCGGGGAGGGTGCTGTAGGCGCCCCTGGGGAGCCCCTGCTTGGTGTAGGCCTGCCTCTGCTGCCACTCGTACAGCTGCCACATGGTTTCGTCCCGCATGGAGCGCCGCTTCTCCGCCGCCGACGGGGCCGGCCCCAGCACCCGGTCGTACAGCGACGGGGCCAGGCTGCAGATGCTGTCCGGGCGCATCACCCTGTTCCGGGGCAGCGTGCGGTACCCCTCGGGGTAGCGGGGTACCACCTGCGCCCGATGGCTGGGCATCTTCCTGGGCAGAGTCAGGTAGGAGGAGATGCTGGAAAGAGAGAGGAGAACAACAGCCAATGGGAACTGCGCTTACAGCAGGGCATGTCCAATTACAAATGAAACGGTAATCATTTCCAGCTTTCAGCTGGGAGGAAAACAGCACTTTTCACTTTCTGAAAAACTCGCTTTTGAAAAGACATGAGGTTTTCCCTTGCCTTACTTCAGTGAACGAAAAGCAAAACGAGGGGAGGAAAAACTCAGCTGTAATAAAACCTCATCCAAAATGGCTGCCTGCTTCTCCCAAAGATTTCCATGGCAGGAGGCCTCAGCCACCCTATGGAGCTGCGCAGGAGCAGAAGCAGGCGCAGGTGGATGAATAACTCTCACAGCACGCCAGCACTTGGCGAGGCGAAGCTTTTCTCCAGACGTTTTCCAGACCGGTTCTGTCAGGGAGAGCTGCCTGTAACAGAACCCCAAGCCATTCCCCGGAGCGATCTAACAGACCAGCCAATCCCTCACCCCGATCTCTTACGCACTCTACGCACAGCAAGGGATTATTAACGTGTGCTGGTGTGTTTCTGATAATGAGCAAGAACCGCACAAAAAAAAGCCTCAATCTGTCATATCTGTAATTGTTGCCAGAACACCCCTCCCCGCCACTGCCAGGAAATGCTCTCCTCACCTCCTGGTGTCGTCCTCTTGGCTTTTTCCTCTCTGGATTCTCACCCACTGCTCCAGCTGCTGCATAGAGCTGGTTCTCTGTAGGGTCCTTTCGGCCTCTTTGGGAGGGGCCTGGGCCTGGGCCGGGTCTCTCTGGGGGTGGGCATGGGTGGGGTCTCTCTGTGGTTGGGTGTAGGCAGAGTCTCTCTGAGGTTGGGCATGGGTGGAGTCTCTCTGGGATTGGACGTGGGCCAAGTCTCTCTGGGATTGGGCATACGTAGGGTCTCTCTGGGGTTGGGTGTGGGCAGAGTCTATCTGGGTGTGGGCGGAGTCTCTCTGGGGTAGGGCATGAATAGGGGCAGGGTGGGGCGGGGCACTCCCCACCTCCACCAGGTTGCAGTCCCCTGACCCATTCACGTGGGGGGCCTTGCACTGGCTGTCCTGCAGGGGGGCGGAGCTGTTGGACTGGCACGACAATGATGTCACAGCTTCTACAATGGCTGCTGCCTGGTCTGGCTGCAGCTTGGCACTGTGCATCTTGGTCGGGGGCCTCTCCACACCGTCCTTCCCGAAGCTATACCTCTCTCCCTCCCTCTGCTTCCTCTCCTGAACGCAGCGGATCCCTGCCTCACAGTTCCGCTCATTATTCTGTACTTCGGTCCGGGTCAAAGCCTGCTGGCTCACCACATTATTCACTTCCTGTGGGACGAGAGGCTTCACTTCCTGTGGGCCGTGATGCTTCACTTCCTGTGGGACGTGATGCTTCATTTCCTGTGGGACATGGTGCTTCACTTCCTGTGGGACGTGGTGCTTCACTTCCTGTGGGACGTGGTGCTTCACTTCCTGTGGGACGTGGTGCTTCACTTCTTGTGAGACGTGATGCTTCACTTCCTGTGGGATGAGGTGCTTTACTTCCTGTGAGGAGAGATGTTTCACTTCCTGCGGGATGAGATGCTTCACTTCCTGTGAGACAAGGTGCTTCACTTCTTGTGGGGAGAGGTGCTTCACTTCCTGTGGGATGAGATGCTTCACTTCCTGTGGGGAAAGGTGCTTCACTTCCTGTGGGGCAAGGTGCTTCACCTCCTGTGGGATGAGGTGCTTTACTTCCTGTGGGGAAAGGTGCTTCACTTCCTGTGGGATGAGATGCTTCACTTCCTGTGGGGAAAGGTGCTCCACATTCAGCCTCTCGTGTCTGCAAAAAAGAAAGAGGGAAAGCGAGAATAAGGGGGGTGGTCCATGGGAAAGAGGAGGAGGCAAATAAATATCAAATATAAGCCATGACTGCTTAACAAATAATTAACAATAATCCCAATGCAAAAACTGTAAAGTTTTACAAAAGACCAGAATTCTTTCCTTCATTAGTAAAGCCTCACAAAAGAAGGAAAGACTAGGGCTACCTCTACTCTTAGTATGTTTACTGTATTCCAAAGAGTTGTGTCCTTCTGACGTCATATTCTGTGTCTACCTCCTGATTGGCTCCATGTGCACCAGGGCTGCGTCCGTCATCACCTTCATCCAGGACTCCATGTCTTTGGCCGAGTCAGTACAGAAGTAGTAGGTCCGCATGTTCGGGTGCGTCGCCTGCTCGGAGAAGGACAGGGTCAGTGGAAGCGGAGTGAGCTGAAACACAGAGAGAGAAAGAGATGGGGGTGTCAGACATCATCTGTAACTAATAACCACTTCTACACTCATAACACATTGGTTAAAGACAGTCAGGTGATTTACTGACTTCTGTGGGTATAATGCATTCAAGAGACATACCCAGTCTGGACTGGATGCAGATATGGAGCAGGTGTTGAATAATGTGACAAATATCTCTGTGCTGTTTCTCAAAGTGCTGTGAAGCATTTAATACACTGTATGCAAAGCTTAGGGCAAATCAGACACATTTCTGGTGCACTCTACCATGAATATAACTCTGGCAGATGGGGGAAGTAGTGAACTGGGCTCTGATCAGAGCAGTAGAAGTTTTAGTTCTGGGAGTGTCCTGCCGCTACACCTGAGAGAACGGTAATAACTTACATTTAGAAAGAGGTAGTTACGTGACTGCGTAAACATTCAGAAGAACAACCAGACAATATGGAAAAGGGAAGTTATGTAAGTGACCCTGGATGATCAGGGGAATTTGTTACATAAATGAATAATTTAACTACTGTCACAAGCGAGCAAAAGGCTTTCGAGCTGAATGGCTGGTGACTTTGAGCTGCGGTCAAGAACGCTTTTAGAGGCAGTGTGTGAGAAATGAGACCAACATTTGCTCAACGAGGGAATGTCAAAAAAAAAAAAAATCAGCAATCAGGAAAAAAAAATATCTGGAGACAACAATGATCATACCATTCCGGGCTTGGATGGGTGTGGCCAGGGAGGTACAGGCATGACTAACGGTTTGCACACATGCACAGCCCACGCCTGGTAATGCGAGATGAATGCGTGAATGCTGTGAAATGTCACTTGACGTGTAAAGAACACAGCTGGTGCACATGCTGGGCCCGGCCTTGGACCCAGGGCAACGCTACACTGTTCATGCACATCAGTAGACGCGACTCATGAGCGTGCTAAATCTGAGTGCAATCAGGCGACGCCAAGGAGATTCAAACGTGAAAAAAGCAAGAAAAACAAGACAGGACAGACAAACCCAGGAAACAACAGGGGTAAACCACTTCAGTTTGAAAGTCTGAGGCACAAGTGTGCGTGTGTGTGTGCATGTCTGTGTGAGTGTGCATGTGTGTGTACGTGCACGTGCGTGAGCATGCGTGTGTGCATGTGCACATGCGTTTGCCTGTGTGTGTGTGTGTGTGTGTGTGTGTGCATGCGTGCACATGATGGCATTACAAAACGATTATGAAACAAATACCGTGGATAAACCCATGCAGTGTTGCTGGACTTACCATGAGGTGGCAGCGCTGATCCCTGTTTACATGGTGATTATCCAGCCTCGTAACATAAATCAGGACATGCCGGAGAGAGAGGAATGAGTTTAGACTGTATCCTTTTTCCCTGAGTCCGTAAATAAATGTAAAACAGAACTTTGTCTCGTTGTCTGCTTTAGATTAATTTTAACACTAATTGAAGGCACAAGACCGACTTGAGTGAGGACCTTAAACAGGTCCAACTGCTCAAGTCTGCACATAAAAAATAAATCACACAAATGCTCTCAAGACGAATGCAAAGGGGTAAGGCACTGACCTTAAATGCATACTTTTTGCTGATATGGTCATCCACTGAAAGCATGGAAATATGAAAGCTGGGTAGGAGGATGCTTCCCAGAATTCCTTCTTCTTTCTCATCTACAGAGATAAATAATTAGTCAATCAGTACACACCCATCTATGCTCTGACAGACAGGAAGCAGTCACGACTGGAGACTCTTTTTTTCTATCCCTCCACTTTTAAGATGCTCTTATCCAGAGCGATATACACAGCTTTTTTACACGTTATCCATTTATACAGCTGAATATTTACTGAGTTATTCCAGTCATGTGCCTTGCCAAGGGATACAACAGCAGTGCCCCACCTGAGAATCAAACTGGCAAATGTTTCCTGGATTTAAACTCATTTGTGAACAGTCTGAATTTTGGTTTGTGCAATGCTATTAAGCGTAACATTTTCAATTGTTTTGTGCTTGTTTAGACAGGAATATGAATAAAGATGGAAGGCACTACATATATTCAATATAATTCAGTTGTGTTTTATTGGCAGGGAAAACCAAAGCAGTGTTAGCCAAAGAAGTCAAATACAATATGAAGCTTAAAGAGCTAAGTAACTAACTAGGTAATACAAATTAAAACATAAATAGATGAATCCACACATATGTACAGATAAGACAAGAAATGCTTATATCTCCCCCTCTTCCCCGATGGTCACATGTCTCCAGTCTTCCAACAACGGACCCCACACAGCAGAGAGCAAGAGGCCACACAAAAGGCAAAATCAAAAGCGAATTCACACGCGCCAGATCGAAGGCAATATCAAAAACACCGCATCAAACGCGACATCAACCACACGGCGTTAGCATGACTCTGCGCCAGGTTCCCCAAGGCCTCATATGGAAGTACAGCGGGAACCCTGCTCTATCTGACAGTGTGTTACACGCAGTGATCTAACAGGGACTGGGAGACAGGGCAGAAACAGACGCTGTCCTCTGCCGTGTTCAGATTTACACAGGAAATACTTTAATCTCCGCATTTGATACAAGCCATCTGTGCCCTCTCTGTTCGCTCAGAGCGAAAACAAACACCCCCAAAATCGGCTCCCTGTCTGCACTCTCTCTGGGGAAGCACAGGGCTGGCAAATCTCTCTCTCTCTCTCTTCTTCAGCGCTGAATCAGTCTTAAATAAGTACCAGCAGCCCTTCAGTCTGCAGAGCGGCAGAAACAACAGCCCTGGAGATGCCCATACTGCTGTCCTCACTGCATGCTGAGTGCAGAGGAAGACTCCTCCTAATCCCAGGTCTCAGAGTCATTCTTTTGTCTTTCACCAGAACACAGAAACACCAAAATGGAGGATGAGGCTGCATGCATGTCTCCTAAATAACTTTTATTTCAGCCCAGTAATGTTGGCAGTAACAGTAGTGATAGCAAGAGTAGAGCTGTTCTAGTAGTATTCTAGTAGTATTGGAGAAAGTTACAGGTATAGTCGTAATAGAGGTGTAGCTGTAGTAGAGGTGTAGGTTCAATACTAACTAAGAGGGAGGTATTGTAGTTATGAGTATAGCATTAGAAGAGGTACAGCTACAGTAGCAATTGGAATGGAGGTACAGTAGTAAAGTCGTGAGTATAGTAGTAATTGAGATGGAGGTAGAGTACTACAGTCATGGGTATAGTAGTAATGGAAGTATGGCTACAGTAGTAGAGATGTAGCTACAGTTGTAATTGAGATGGAGCTACAGTAGCTGTAGCAGTAAAGAATGCATCGTAGACAGAGCAGAGTTGGAGGGGCTAAAAGCTTTCCCTGGGTTGTATTCAGACACAGGGGCAGATGGACTCACCTCTGTAGTAGAACAGGCACATGTCAGACAGCACAAACCATCTCTTCTTCCAGAGCTTCATCCCTGTGCTGTCCTGAGAGAGGAGAGACAGCCTCACTCACCAGCCACAGACTCAGAAACTCAACCCAACCAATCATGGCATCACAGAAAAAGCCCCCTCTCTTCTGACGGACACAAATGAGCGTGCTTTATCTGTGAACGACAGACAAACTCTTTTGTTTCATGCTAGTTTGAGTAATTTTATCCAGCCTCCTCTCTTCTTCTCTTTCCACTGTCACAAGCCCGTCTTTTAATGTCCTCTTCACTCAAAATCAGCCAATTTGCCTTCACTCTGGAGCTGGTGAACAGCAGGATATCTCACAGGAGAGTAATCCACACATGATTACAAGAAGCAAATCTGGGTAAGCACGCTTAAGCACAGTCTTTCCCTTTCAGTGCAGGCTTCTCCTGCTGGGCTGAGACAGAAACTGTCCTCTCGTGTCTGTCTGCCGTGTCGAACGATGTTGCTTTCAGCATGACAGCACAAACAGAGGTGAGGGAGAGGCCTGGCGCTGCTGCCGTTCGGTTCCTCTCGGGGGGGAAAGATAAGCGCCTCTCCCGGGTGACTTCATCCTGAAGATAGACTTTGTGAGGAGGTCTCTCTGACTGAAAGGGACGACTGCAGCCGTAATCAAGGGCAAAGCACACAACACATGGCTTTCGGGCTGCAGGCCCTGAAGGCCCCACCCGTGCCTCAATGTCACACTGTACTGAACTCCTCCCACCTCCAAGAAAGGGGGGTGTCCCCCCAACCTCACTGTCACTGTCAGAAGGGATGTCATTGTTCACTATTCATTCATCTACATTAATATACATACACAGCGCCTTACAAGGTCATCATACACAGTGCAGTCAACACAACAAGACTGAAAGCCAGCAAGGAAGTGTCATCATAAAAAAGGTGCTAAATTACCTTCAGGTATTAGTGATTGATTGAGCATAGACGCAGCATCTAATACGTATCCTTAACTGGCAGCATAGGCCACATAGGCAACATTGCTTCATCACCTTGACATGCACGTGGAGTCTAACTGATCCATAAGATGCACGTGACACGCGCATGTGTCGCCTGTCCTTTTCCTGTACGGTACATCGAGCTCCCATCTCCCTGTGCTGTAACGGAATCTGTCTCTCCCATCAAATATCTGCCCGTGCCCTTTAAAATGAACCTAGAGTTGTTCTATGCCAAAAAATAAACTCTACGAGAAAATGCTGGGCTGGAAATACACTACCGCGCATTTAATGGTGAGCTTTGCGGGGGCTGTTGACGTGGTGTGTGCTTGGTGCATCCGACTTTGCCTTAAATGAAGAAAATGAAGATGTAGCCTTCACATTATCTCAGCAAGCAGAGCTGGCCTACGCTGTGATTAGGTGTATAAACATGCCCTGCTAGCTGATGTGAATTTACAGCCTTCTTTTAAGGTGATTTGAACGAAGCCACATTTTGACTGATTTTTAAAACCGTGCAGAATTTATCTCTAAACAGCACAGCTGTCAGCTGCCATAGACAAGAGTTACAGCTGGCCATGTTGACTGGTCTAATTAAAACTGCAGGAAAGATGTTCTCTCGGTACATTTAAAGGAAAATCACATAGAATTCATGGTCCTTTAAAAAAAAAGTTAATACATATTATTAAAGCATGCAGAATCCATTCATAAATCCTGTGACTCAGAATTTCGGCCCTGGTGTTGTAAAGAAAACCGATGCCATTTATAGAAATGCAGTTATTACTCAAAGTGAACTACACCAGATGAAATGAGAAATGAATATTTCAGGAGTCTGCGCTCTCCCACTGGTAGCCACACCTGAAAACCTCTCCCCGTTGACCTCTTTTGTGCCTGTGTAGCATTTACCTGCTTGTACAGCCAGCCGCTCCTGACGACCGGGGCGGTGGGGCATCTCTTTATAGAGTTGGACCTCTTTCCAAAGTTGTGGACTTTTTTGGAGGGTCTCGAGGGCTATAAATTAAAAATGAATGAGCTGAGAATAAAAAAATCGAATAAACTGAAACTCACATCATTACTAGGGACTTGGCTGGTGGGGTACTCACCAACATCCTTCCAGCACAGCCAGCTATATCACACTCTGAGTAATAAATTTAAGCTAGCGTATGCGACAAACAGCACCATGAAAGAATCTAAAAAACTGTCCCGCTGCTCGCTTTTGACTGGCGTCCGGGCGATACTCACCCTGCCCGCAGAGCTGCTCGTGTGGGCGGAGTAGTCGGAGCCACCGGTGTAGGTGGAGGCTTCGGTCATCATGCTCAGAGGCCTCTCCTTTTTCTCACTGGCTGGAGCTTTGGGAACTGACCTGGACAGGAGAAGTGATGAGGGATAAACACCAACGACGATGGAAAAGACTAGAACTGGCACAAGGCACGCAAACGCATCTCTAACTGTAAGGTGTTCTATTGTAACTGTAAAGCATTCCGTGGTAACTGTAAAGTATTCCGTGGTAACTGTAAAGTATTCCACAGTAACTGACTAAGTGTTCCTTCTCAACTGTATGATGTTCCATTAGAACATCCCTCATTCCTTTGAGTTACATGGGTGTCTGAATTGTTAAAAAGAAATGCAATCTGAGAAGCACTCTGTGGCAGTTACAAGTTAGTTACGAGCACTGTACTAAATAAAATTGGATTTATTCTAAATCTGAAGCTGGCCCTCACTTCAATTAAGCAAATCAATGAGCGACAGAGAGGCACATGCATTTGAGGAATGACTACTTTCTGAGGCAATTACTGGCTCTGCACCCTTGCTGATATACTTCACCACATCTAACTGAGTTCAATCCTCTGCCAAGGATTTAATTTGGCTGATAAATTGAACTGCGTGCAAGTTTATGCCCAAAGTCAAGAGGCAGGATGAAAAAGTTCTCAAACAATAAAACAAAGTTTTTTTTTCTGTGTGAAGTATTTTAAAACCCTCTTTTCTTTTCCTATGACAAAAGCACCAATAAAAAGGCTGATGTTGTTTTCCTCTTCTTGCCTTCAAATGATGACAACTAATCCTTCACTTTCTATGCCCCCAAGTGACACCCTACACTGGCCCAGAATCTCACACAGGTGCAGAGATTTGGACCCCTGGTATCATCCCAGCCCCCCTTCCCGCTCTGCCCCTTGCCCTGCCCACCTCCACCCAACCCCCCCCCAGGCCCCTCCATCCAGTTAGTTTCCACTGTAAGATCACTGAGATCTTACAGCTCCTGCTTTACTGATGTCATAGGACTGGTATGACGAAGGGGTTAACATTACAACCACAGGTGTGCGACACAAAGTCAAGGCAAGCATTAGTGAGTGTATACAGAGGTACTTCCTGAGACACACAGGAAGTGACAGTGCAAGGCTCAGGTCAGATGTTACCACAGCAAGCAGGGGTTAATATAGTCCGCCATTATCATGCAGGACACCCACAAAAGGAAATGCAGTAGAGAGGAACGCAGAAGACCGGCCCAATCCTCATATTTTGGGAACAAGATAAGGACAAACAAAGCAAATGAACTTTCTTTAAGCACCTGCTGCGGCTTTAGATTCCTTTACCGCCTGGGTGAGGCCATTAGTAGCGGCGTGGCTTAGCGAGCTGCCGTGTGACTTTCCAAGTCCTACAACACTGTTCAAATCAAGTGTTTATGAGGCCTTACAAAGTCCATTCATCACAGTGAATTCAGCTGGATTTGGAGAACCTCCCACCACCTGTCTCTGGCATAAAGGAAACACATTGAGGCTTTCAGACCGCACATAGCACCACTTCAAGTGCAATAACAGAGCGCTCCATGAAGCTGGTCTAATTTCCAAACTAATTTCCTCATCACGGGCTTTTGAGAGCGCGGGCTAATTTTGCCCTCTTGTACAGATCCACCAGCAAAGTCACTGCCATGAAGAGGATGACTCACACCTTCTTCCTCTTCTGAAAAATGACTCTCTTTTCACCCTGCAATTAAACCTCTCCACAGACATAGAGAGTTCCCGATGTAGCGTCGTTCTGTCTGTTTCCGATGCAGTGTCCTTCTGTCTCGCCTTCAGGCATTACAGTGTAATCAGTCTGATCCACGTCTGTATCTGTATGTTGTACTCTTTCTGTACGCTAGCAGTAGCAGGAAAGGAAAGCGCAAAATGAGTTGCCATGGGCAAATGGAAGCCACAGGTACCCTGCACAAGAAACAGACTGTGGTCATGTGATCACAGATAGGCCTTTTACCAAAGAAGAAGTTCTAAAGAAATTCTGAGAGATCACTGGTGGTTCACTAGTGAGAGGCAGGCTCAGAGGTTGCACCTATCTAAAGTTAAATCTGTAGTTACTGGTGACAGCGGTGGTTAATTTTTATCAGTTGTTCCCACACAAGATGAACATTAGGAGATGGAAACATTGTATGTCAAACAAAAATCTAACTGAGACAACTATGAGACAAAGATGAGACATGCATAAATCTCATGAGCAATGAGGGGAAGGACATCAGGTCTGGGGTTTGGGTCAAAGCTGAGTGAATGAAATCAAACAGCAGACCAACCAGGAAGATGAAGAAACGCTGCTAAAAAAAAAAAAAAAAAAAACCAAATGGTGCCGAGTAACAGACTGCATCCACTCCATCCAGGTGATAAATTACCTGTTTAACACAGGGTGAAAGTGTTTTCCACAATTCAAGCTAAAAACAGAGGGGAAATGTAGCATGAACTGACTGCGCATTCAAATAAAGCTGGCTGCGAATCATTCACGAAGAAATAAAATAAAACCGGAATGTAATAGCATCAAAAATGATCACAATATCAAACATAATGATGTATGACCATAAAAATTATGTTCCCAGCGAAACATTGTTCCTCCTGCCAACTCACTCAGTCATATAGTTAACCAAGAGTCATTTTAGAGTGCCAGTCAGACAGGCAGCAAGTCAGTCAGTCAGCTGGTCAGGCAGTGAGTCAGTCAGTCATCCAGTCAGTCAGGCAGTGAGTCAGTCAGTCAGCCAGTCAGGCAGTGACTCAGGCAGTTAATCTGCTTAAAGAGCTTACAGTCACTGCATGTCTGCTTTTCCAGGTTTTTCATTTTCAGCATCATTCATGGAAACAGAATTCTGGCTTACTGAGGGACATTCCTGTTGGATGTCCCGTGTGAGTATTCCTGTGAAGTCATAAGATGAACACCCCCGACCAACCTTCACCTCATTCTCTGGGTTTCCTCGGGAGAGGTATTGGATGTGCGGTAGTGAGCTAGTTCTCTCTGAACAAACCCATACACAGGCAGCTGTGCTTAAGAGAGCTGCTGACCAATCACCTTCCAGCCCCTTCCTTTCTCCAGGTATGAATGGTCAGCTCATCTCTAAGGCAAATATATACCTATATACCCATATACCTACGCACTGTATGACTCAAACGTACACAGAGGCAGTTACAGCACGTAGGCTACTCCTGTGAGAGAAATCTCACTCACTGCAAGAGTACACCATACCAGGTTCTCGAAACTAATCACTCCATCTTCAGTCACCTCCAAGTCTGACTGTAGTGAAATTGTATTCTTCAGGCAACCCATTATCACACAGTAACAGGACACTGTCACTGCTGCAATATTGCAAGTGTCTGTGACAAATGTGCAACAAGATGGAAACACATGAAAATACAGAGAGGGACCCTTTTCATCTCTGAGTTTGGGCTGCTGCAGAGAGAGGCCTGAAAACCACACTCAAAGGAAAAAAAGCCACAGGATAAATTACTATGAGCTCAGAGGGGAACGCTGACAAACATCTGCTCTTCGGTCTCCACGTTCCAGACACATCCATGAAAGCAATTTTCTTCCCCATAAAATAAGTGAGATCGCTAAGCTGTGCGAACTGGCCCTGTGAGTGGAGAGGCCTGAGTAAGGCTTTAGGGGTGTCATTTTGGGGGATTCAGGGGGAGAGAGGGCATGGAGGACGGGGGCATTGGCCCCACAGAAAGGACAGCGGGCAGGAAATGGGCCGACACCACGGGCGGAGTAACCTCGTTACGGAGAGAGGGTGCACAGACACTGCCCCATAAATCCAAATTACCCTGCCCCCCCTCCAGCCCTCCAGAGTACGAGCTGAGCCACTTCTCTCATTCCCCTCTCCGTCCGCTCCTCCCCAGAGTTTATCCACGTTAGAACAAAAACAGCGGGACGCGGCCCCGTTTTACGGCCTCAATTTGTTTATGTTCTACACACGGCGGCAATCAACAAATCTTTTCTCTTCTAATCTTCCGCTCTCAAGCAGCGGGTCAGGATTCTGCTCAGAACGTGACAGAACTGGCACGTCTATTACCAGGAAAGGAGGGAGTCGAGAAGAGGGGGGCGCTTTTCAAAGGCTGTAATTGAAGACATAAAATTGCTTTTGTGCTCCACAAAGAAAGTCATAAGGGATAAAAATGTCTCCTCCACGTATCTGCACTGAAATGAGGGGCCGCGCTTTATTGCAGATGGCGAAAGGAATGAAAATTTGCGCACAGACTTCTCCGACGGAAGCCAGGAAAATTGCTTTACAGTCAACTGTGCGGGTCACTTGTGAAATTCAATTCCTTCAGATTGTGTTTCTTTAAATGTAATTATCTGAGAAAACCTTTCCGAATTTCTAGACGGAACAATGCAGCACAGCTCCCCACACAAACGGAGAAAGAATGAGAGACTTCTGATGGAAGGCAAACAAAAGACACAGCATGCATCTGTTCAGTTTAATTTTAAGTTTTGTTAAGGTTATTTTTTTTCTATTTCCAAAGTTACAGGGCAGTATTTTTGAACATTCCACATGACAGCTAAACAAATTCTATATCCAAATGACCTGCTTTTATACATGAAAGGTGCGCCCTGGTCTTTTTCGACTTTTTGATCAGTAACACAGAGGCAACCCCATCCACCTCCACATGAGTGACAGGCCAGGTAATTCTCATTCTGTGCTACAGGTGCAACCTTCTCAGACAGGAAGACGACCGGCTCACAGGCAATATTGGATTCTGATGGAGAGAGAATGGATTTCACTGGATAGAGAATGGGTTTTATGGGCTCCAAAGTGCTTATGAGCTGCAACGCGTAAGGACACATATCTAATGAGCGATCAAATCAGATATCAGTCATTCCGCTTGCCACATGAACACAGCAGGACTGTCCAGGCATCTGCTCTTGTGTTGAGTCCTGACCTCTGCTCACGTTATACAGACAGCTGGGTGAGGAGGGGGGCGTGAGGAGTGTTTGAGGACACGTGAGTGCGTGGCGGTCAGAACATAGCGTGAAGATCTCCGACAAATACACAAATCCCCCCAGCTTTACCGAGACTTAGCGTTCCGTTCCCTCTCCCCATTCACTCCCATGTAGCCCCCAGACCCAGGAGCCAGGGGAGCATGGCAGAACATTTCAAGGCGTGCTCGAAAACAAAAGCTGCGAGCCTCAGTTTGCGGCGGATTGCGCAACATTCATGGAAAACGCCCTGAGAAGTTGTTTTGTCACACATCAAGTGTTTCTTAAACCGCCTGTGTGTTCTTTCCATCTCAATTCCCATGCCCTCCAAGCAGCTTTAAGGGCTTAATGGTGCGCCCATATTTACTGATCCACAGCACTTACCCAGAGGCTGCAGAAAAAAAAACACACCTGGTAGCACTGGGAACAGTGACGGTGCAACGATACAGCAAAATCACCACAGCTGCTGCAACAGTACATTTACATTTATTCATTTGGCAGACGCTTTTATCCAAAGCGACGTACAAAAGTGCAAATAGTGAGCAAACAACAGGCACAAGAGCAAGATGCGTACAGGTCATACAATGCAAATAGTGCTGAAGCTGAGCGCAAGGTCAGTGACGCGAGCCAACTAATCTGAACTAAGATTGCATCTCAAATACAATTACAGAAAAAATGGAGTACCGCTATACTACCTAGGTAAGTGAGCAACAAGTACAAGACAGGAGTCAGATTCACAACGTCAAAGTTACAACGTCGAAGAGGGAGAGGTATCAGTCCAGGTAGAGTCTGAAGAGGTGTGTCTTCAGCGCACAGTAGCATGTAGAGTATTGAGTTTGTTGGAGTGAAACAAGAACAGGAACTATTCAGCCAACCGTTCACTGTGACACCTCTATTGGATCTCCGTTTCGCCAAAGGAAGTCACTGTCATTACTCCGGGGGAGCCGCCCAGTCACTGAGTGAGTGAGAGGATATACCATTTCCCTGTTTTTTGAGAACAGTTGGGATTAGCATTGCCAGCTCGGATATCTTCTGAAGAAGGATCATGTAAATCGTCTCCGGTTGCTCTCTCTAGGTCCCAAAGTGCTTTACATAATATGTGGTGCCAGGATAATCTTCCCCCAACATAAAAACCACATATAAAAATCCTCTAACACAATTCCTCTTTTCCATTTTGTGGCTATGAATCTCTGGGTTCCTCCAGACTCATCTTGTACTCTGTGTCAGTCTACTAGGTAGGCTGGGCAGTGCCAGACCTGTAGGGCCTGAAGTCTGTGGGTGTTAGAGTTACCTTTCAGCAAGTCACTAATTTACAGCTGTAACATATTGTGAGGTCACTTCCTGTCCAAGTAAAGATGTGACCTAAACAACTAAGAGTCGAGGAAAGGAACCGCCCCTCAGGACTGGAGTGACACACCCCTGTCTTACCACATAGAAGGAATTTTAAAAAGCACAACTTGCAGTAGGTGATGCAACATAGTATAATACATTCACAGCATTTCAAACAGTCAGTAAACAAGAGCCCTTGTCTGAAATACGCTTCATTACTGGAATTGCTGTGATCACCTGTAACCATCACAATAAATCTTTTCAATTCTAAACACAGGTTTATGCCCTTAGTCGAGCTGTTAGTCAAAGACATTCCACATTACGGCTGAACAGCAACGCTACAGTCCACCACGCTCTGCATGCAGAATGAAGTGACCTGCTGTTTGCTGAGGATAAAGAACAGAGTGACTTACTGTTCGCTGAGGATGAAGATGCAGTTGTCTTGTGACGGTGAACCTGAGACAGGGTGCTTACAGGTCACCTTTCTCTCATTGTGACTGGTGAGAGAGAGAGAGAGAGAGAGAGAGAGACAGACAGTGAGAGGGCGGGGGAGAGAGAGAGAGAGGGAGAGGGAGAGAAAGAGGAAGGGGGGAGAGAGAAACATCAATTTCTTCAACCAGTGCAATTACAAACCATTACATAGCATTGTTTCTAAGCTTAATAGATGTCCTGATCCAAAGGCAATCTTCAGAGCTTGTATCTGCCATCTTATTTGTACAGCAGACTATTTACTTGAAGCACATCACGATAAGCTGATTCCAATGGCATTGCTCCACTTGGGCTTCAAACCAACAACCTTCATGTTACAACTCCAGTTCTCACTGCTCCACACCACTGCCCCACCCTAGCATCCCACTGCAGGGAGTAAGACGCACCACACGCAAGAGCACAAGACA
Organism: Megalops atlanticus; assembly: GCA_019176425.1. Classification (NCBI taxonomy): domain Eukaryota; kingdom Metazoa; phylum Chordata; class Actinopteri; order Elopiformes; family Megalopidae; genus Megalops; species Megalops atlanticus. The sequence goes on from CM032899.1 coordinate 13,908,502, forward strand.
GGACAAGTGGAAGCCAAGCTTCTTGGTAATGACGCACGACGCTGCTCCTGGGTGCTGCTGCTGTTTGGGGGCTTTGTTCGGTCTTCCGAGGATCCCGACCTCTGCCGGGAACTAAACGCTCTGTGACGTGTCCAGGGGCTCAAATGCAGGACTGCCCCAGTCCTGTTTACTGCTCAACTCCTGCAGGAGCAAAGCTGACAAGACCAGACCTAGCGCTGGTGAAGCAGAAGAGTTAGAGGACAGGCAGTGAGAGCTCAAGCAGCATAAGGTACTGTAAGAGAGAGAGAAACTGCGACTAAAACAGAGCTGCGACACAGACGGAAGCAAAGCCCGCCTTGACAACAGGCAGAGACTCTTCAGACTCACTGCCACACACCTTGGGTAGAGGCTGGTGCTGAACCTCAGCATGGCTATCTCTGCATCTGCACAAGCAAACGTAAATCCAAATGGAAGCTTTATCCCCCTCCTTTCATCTTCTGCCTGTGCTGTGCTCGAGTTCAGCAGCTGAAGCCCCCTCAGCTGCGAGCCACGGTCACGCCCCGATCAATGCAGGGCAAACGCCCCACCCCTCCCCAGACCACCCAATTAGGGCCGCTTTCATGCAACTCCTTGGTCTATAAATACAGTTACAGTCCCAGAGGACACGCCCCACTCAGGGTGTGGACAACTCTCTCCTTAGAGGAGCGCTACCACCACCTTAACTTCTACATTACAGTATCAGATTGCCACAATAAGCTGCATTATACCCCCTGTTTATTACATCAAGGGATATGAGATTAATGATCACATGATTATCATCATAATATGATTCTCCATGCTCGGGAAGAAAAAATGCACACTCAGTTTTCATAAGTAACTGTTATTTACTCGACTACGCTCAAACGCTGAGATTGACATTTATATTCAAGAAAGTTGTTCTTCTGCCAAAAACTAAAATGGAAAGTGTGAGGCTGTCTCATGCACGCACACACACACACACACACACACACACACACACACACTCCTCGAATGCTCCTGCCTAGATCTCAGATAAGCTTATGACAATCACAGGCTGTAGTACTGCAACCCAGTACTGCAACCCAGCCTACAGGGGTCCCTGGTGAGTACAGAGGGTATTAATGTGCTAAGCACTCTCATTTCCACCCTGTGAACACAATGCTATGACAACAGTATATTATCCCCTGTTTAAAGCAACAGCTAATACTTATATTAAGCTCCTGACCTTTCCCCAATCCATCAGGCATGCAAGCATCCCCTGCAATAAATCAATGCTAACCGTTTCACTGCTCTCAGGAGCCTCCCAGAACGCATCTGAAAATAACATGCGCGAAGGAGGGGAAAACAGCATTCCTGCGCAGCTGGTGAAAACACAGACACTCCCTGTGAAAGCGGGGCTTTATCGTCTGGTGAGAGAGGAGCCGTGAATCACTCCATTAATGTGGGACGTGCACAGTCATGTGGTATCAGGGGCGCGTGCACCACACAGGCGCGCAGAAACATAAAGGGATTTCCGCCGGACTGCACAGTAGAACCTTGAACAAACATATACAAAGGAAGGCTGCTGAGACGAAGAGCCGTCCGCAGAAAGTAGCTGTGATGTGCACGAGACGTCTGTGAACAGCAAGGTTTGAAAGAGACCAAAATGCGTGTCACTCTGGCTGAGTGTTACGCGCTGTGCGAACACAGAGCATGCACAGCTTGTGGTCAGTCTGAGGCATGCATCCACTGCTCGTGATAGCCCGTGAAAATGTAAACCGCTCCGCGCTAACACTTAGCAGATGTGCTGATGGGCACAGACACACAGAAGCTGTTTCTGCGGAGAGGCTTTGTGAAGGGGCTCCTTTACAGAGCAGCGGGGGATTGATGCACTGGAACAATAACAACTGGATCCATGTGTGACGTGACAGATCAGGTGATCCCGCTCTCTAACATCACAAATCAGACAATCTGTCTGTGACATCATCAGTAAGTGGACCCGTTTGTGATGTCATCAATGGGGTGCCTGTTCCTAAGAGACCTGAATGAAGAGAGGTGCAGAAGGGGGTGTGTCTCATTGACTCTGCCACATGCAGATAGCTGTAAGATTTTACTTTACTCACTGTTCAAATTCACCACAGCTGCAGGGTTGTATTTCACCTTTTCAAGCAGAGCAGACCAAGCCATGTGAGATTGTCCTAGTTCGTAGCAGACCCTCTTAGGCTCTTTCCCGGAGAATGACAAGCACTTCACAGTTATCCAACTTGAACTCCAGCTTGATATCAAGATGTGAAAACAACCCCCCATGGAAAGTGTCGAGTTGCACATACCAAGCAACTAATAAGTCAATGACCCTTACAGGGCTGGGTTGGACACATCCAACCAAGTACTTTCCCTGGATTGTATTAGCTGCCCTGCAAATGAGCCACCCTGGGGTCCTCCTCTGTAAGAAGACAAGGGGATGAACGCACAAAGCTGTCACAGGTGATTAGTGTGGCAAGTGCAGTAGTAATTAAAATTTCTTTGCACAGGAAATCAGAGCGGCCGTCAGTGAACCCGTGAGTGTTCCAGTTCTGGGTGCCCCCACCCCCCACCCCCACCCACACCACACTGATGTGATAAAAAATTAATTTGGGAAAAACAGCCCACACTCCATCAGTTTCACCCTGAACACGTGTAACTCACAGTCACCACCGTTGGCAACGCCGGCTCCGTCTCTCTTGGAAACGGTCAGGTTTCACTCCCACGGCATTCTTTTTTTTCATTTATTTGCTTTACCGTTGAGGAAAAGCTTCGCATATCTGACACCGGGAACGCAACAATCACAAAAACGCCCTCTGTTCCTCCACATCCATTCCCGTCAGCACCTTCATCATCTTTAGCTGGGTTATGAGTTTATCACCACAGCTAAATTTATGATCATCCCTACATACAGGATTGAGACAGAGCTGTCATTACATTAAGAACTGGGCCACACACACACACACACACACACACACACACACACACACACACACACACACACACAGAGCAGATTTATGATCCTGAGCTACTTGCCGTCTCTGAATTTGTTTATGAATTCTGCTTGGCCATGGATTTGCTTGTTTATGATTAAGACAGCGAAGACAAAAGAAGTGAAACTCTGTGGCAGGTGGTGAAGGGGAACAGTGGCGTTGACCTGGTTTTTCACGGAAAACGCTGAACACAGAACACCCACAAGGGCTGTTCTCCCCTCTCTGATTGGAGCACATGCTGACAGCGAACCAAAGGACATAGCCAACCACCCTAATTAGCAGTAAACACAATTCATCCAGGGCGTTACTGCAGGGAGAGAGAGGGGGGAGCGCTGACCAGACCTGGGGAAAGGAAAATAAAGAAGGGGAAGGACAGAGGAAGAGAGAGGAGAGAGAGGGAGAGGAGGAGAAGAAGGAGGCAGGAGGAGTGAGGAGTACAAAACAGGGCAGGGAAAGAGGAGGTGTGTTGGTGAGAAGACGGCGTGAAGCCTTTGCATCCTCTCTCGCGTGTCAGAAGATTTTGATTTCAAAGAGGTGCTGCGTTCCCCCCTTAGCTTCTCCCTAAATAAACACCTCGCTTAAATTCTTAAATGCTTAAATTCAATTGCCAATCATTTTCATTTATTTCCTTTCAATGGCTTTTATTTGTAATAATACAACCTTCCCTCAGAGATGCAGGGTGACTCATAATCTAATGAATGAATCAAGCATCTTTTCACACTGAAACACCCACAAGAGAAACAAATAACACACTGCTGAGTGTGTATATTCACTCATTCACACACACAGGCCTGTCAAGCTCCCTTGACTAAAACATTACGCATCCTCCAAACTAATACATGCTGTTATTTTTAATGAAAATCTGGCAGTAAAAAACTATGGGTGTGCTGCTCTACATGGTGCAGATTCAGGCATTTAAAGAGCACTTGATTGGGATGTGATGGGTCCTTTTACATATGTTCAGTTTGGAAAGCAAAGCTGCTGTGCTGGCTACTGGGATGTATCGTTAAAAAATTAAAACTAGGATGTGAAGCAAAGATGGAATCTTAGAGGTGAGACACACTGGTTACATATTATTAGAGCTGAGATATACAGGTTACACAGCAGCTGTGAGAAGTGTAGGTGTACACCTCGTGACCTGCGTGCGTGCGTGTGTGTGTGTGTGTGTGTGTGTGTGTGTGTGTGTGTGTGTGTGCGCATCAGTGTGTGTGTGTGTCTGTGTGTGTGTGTGTGTGTGTGTGTGCATCAGTGTGTGTGCATCAGTGTGTGTGTGTCTGTGTGTGTGTGTCTGTGTGTGTGTGTCTGTGTGTGCATCAGTATGTATGTGTCTGTGTATGTGTGTGTGTGCGTGTGTGTGCATCAGTGTGTGTGTGTGTGTGTGTGAGTGTGTGTGTGTGTGTGTGCATCTGTGTGTGTGTGTGTGTGTGTGTGTGTGTGTGTGTCTCTGTGTCTGTGTGTGTGTCTCTGTGCAGTGCTTCAAGGTCACGCACAACAAGTGATGGAGTGTTGCTGAGCGGAGCCGATGCGAGCGCTGCCTCAGGGAACCGGGGGAGCGCAGAAGCGGCATTGTCTCCTGGGCGTCCTGGCCAGACGGGCCGGCTCAGGTCATTTTTAACCTCACAGCACAGGCTGTCCTCTCTGACCACAGATGCTGCTCTGTGCTCTGCTGCTGCTGCGCCCGCTCTCTCCACAGCCAGAGAACGAGAGCGGGAGGAGAGGTTACTGCAGGCATCAGAGCATCCAGCTGTCCACAGAGGGAGTCGCAGTGGAAAAGCACTCCACGCACTGGATTCTGTCCCGGGAAGAAATCCCTGCTGCGCTCCTGCCTTCACAGGAGATCGCAGCTGCAGCAAATCACATGGTCTGTGTGACATCCAATCATCTGAGTTCCATGGCCCTGGAAATGTATTTCCACGACGATAGAAGAGCAGTGGAATGCAGTACCTATCCTCCTCCAGCACTGTCCATTCCTGCTCAGCGTCTCAGGAGTCAGGCCAAAGGTCCTGCAGTTTCTCTGCTTTCTTCCACAGGTCCAGCACAGCGACGTGGCCTAACTCAGTCCTACACGTGCCTTTCCAGAATGTTTTCTGTGCAGGCTGCCCCAGAACGCCACTAAATGCTCTGGAACACACGTGAACATTCCAGAATGCTACTGAACACTTGCGCAGTATCCTGTCTTTGTCCAACCTATACTACCCTCATACCCTCGCAGTTAAAAAAATTAAAAAAAAAAAAAAACATGGAGCAATTATTTCTCTGCACTACTGGGCTTGAGGAAAGCTGAAGTACATTGTTAAGGAGGTTTTGTGCTGGTTAGTGGACCTCATCCACAGGAGGGGAGAAAAACTCTTCAAAAAACAGAGAGAAAAAGAGGAATGTCATTCAGACCACCCTCTTAAAAGGCATCAGAGCTGCAGAAAAACAAAATATTTCTGCACATAAATAGCTAACTGTCGCTTAAGGAACACACACACACACACACTCAAACACACTCACACACGTCTACCCGTGCTCATAGTCCAAGCTCCAGTCTGTACAAGAAATCATTTGAACATTAAAAGATGTCCAACTAAACACAGCCACAGCATTTCCCATTAGCGTCGCTCACATCCAACAGTCTGCCTGTCAACATGATATAAGAGTCTGTGGAATGGAAACCATATGGCCAGATTTTAAAATCTCAATTAAAACTGTAGTTTCCAAACAGGAGACGTGCAAACGCAAAGAGGGAGCCTTTGAAATGCAGCAGGGGCCAACACATAAAACCTTCATTTGCCCTGTCATTCTCCACCAAATCACTGAGCAGCCTGACCTGTGTTAAAGCATGGACTTTCTGACGTGACATAACTGGACAGTTCCATATGTGAAATGAGCTATGTCTGAGTGTGACAGGAATAAGGACTGTTGTATGTAATATGAGGAAACACTGAGAGTGATATTAAGAGACAGTTCTGTCCGCTAGGCTATATGAGGGCTTCAGCATGGCCGTGCAGAACATGACGTAAAGACTCATCTACCCAGCAGGGTGACCCCACTCAGGCAAACCTAAAATATGACCCCACTGTGTCCCACACCAGTAAAAACCGGCTTACTGCACAGTCATCCGCTCCAGGGGTAGATCCAATTACAGACGCTAAATTTCCCTCCTCTTCGAAAACCAACCAAGCAAAATAAATCATGATAAAAAACAGGCGCCACGCAGCTCCGGGGCCACAATATCCAGAAAGTTCCCTAATAACGAAAAAAGTACCTCAGACGCGCGGTCAGAGCTGGCCTGAGTCCCGCAGAGATGACCTCACAGAGCCGTTCGGCAGCGAGTGTTAAGCACCGCCAAGGCTCTCAGACTCTCCCCCCTTCTCAGCAGTAGAAGGAGCCCAGACCTCCAGTCTGAGGGAGGGATGCCAGCCCCCCAAAATCCCCGGTGCTCAATCCGCCCGCAGGAATGAGCGGGTCTGGTTCCTGTTCCTCTCGGTTTCTGTGGGTCCAGCCCAGACCACAGAGCTCCGGTACTGGGCCAAGCCCACAGTCTCCTCTCAGCAGAACTCTGTCTCATTCAGAGACTCAGTATTTAGTCTTTCATGTGTTATTCACATTTAGCATTCAACCAGGTGATCACCAATCAATTACAGGGATCAAAATTCAAATGCTTGTTAATTAATGAAATATGTTCTCTATCCCATCTATATTCATGAGGGGAAACCTAAGAACAGGGCGGTAAATCTGCAAAGCAGATCTCATTGCAGTGAGTCATTATTCACACAGAACTGGATATTCAATCAGTGCTCTGGGTGAAAAAAAATGAAAAATGATACAATAATACCATATCTTTCCAAATCCAACAAAACCTGCACTGCTAATACTTCATTACTAAGCATGCATTGCTAACTCAGCTGCACAAGCTCTTTGATTCAGGATCACCTGTATACACCACCAATGGCTTGATTGAGATAAACCAACATTTGATTTTTAATCTGCATCCAAATCTGCAGAGCATATCAGACTGAATCTGAATCTTCCAGAGAGAAGCACAAAGTAAACGCACTGCATCTCCTAATCAAAATCTACTGGAAATCTCAAGCGCTTTGTGCTAGCCAGGCCAGATTTTTGTCGTTTTAGGCTAAGAATATATGGGGCATTGCACTGAGCCAGGTGCTGGAATAGCAGCACCATGTCAATCATACACTGAATTATGGCACAGACTCCCCTGATGTTCTCCCCTGATACAGACACACTTGCATTCACCTAGAAACCCTCAGGACTGCTTTAGAACGACCAAAATAAAGCAAAAGTAATAAAGAACACTTATGTAAATGGTTAAATCACATCACACCTACTCATTAGGTCATGCGGTTACCCAGAGTAAGCTACACTCCTTATATTTTCACACTACACCCATTTGCATGATTACATATTCACTAAAGTCAAGCTCAGGGGCACAGTTCCAGTGCCACACACAAGATTCAAACCTGCAACCTCTTAAGTGCATGGCCCGTTTCACAAACTATTACAGGATGCACTCCTGCAAAGACCTAACAGGTAAATGTGTTTAAAGAACGTGGGGGGGGGTGGCGCATGTACCCCCTGCAGCGGAGACGAAGCCTGCAGTCGGTCCGGCAGTATTTCTGTGGGGTGAGGATGAGAGTCCAGCACTGCTCTAAAAGATTCTAACATCTTTCACCCCCCACTACATGAAACAACAGGTTTTCAATGAAAAACAGCTCATACTGAAGAGCTTTATTTTCAAAAGACACAATGGCAAGGAGGGTTAAGTGCACATCAGAGAGAAGCCAGCAGTACAACTTTATGTGTGGTTGTAAAACAACAGCTCTCTAGGGACATGGCTGTATGACCAAGCAGCGATGAGGACGCCAGACTGCTCGCATTATTGAAAAAACGTGCACGTTCCTGTAACAAAAATAAACTTTGTATTTTATTTTCAATTTTGCGCAGTTAATGGAAGAGCTCAGCAAATACTCGGATATTGCCTTGTTAAATGCTTGCTATAACAAGCAGTAGCCACAACCATCTCCACGGACACTGAATAGGGAGTATACTACCCATACGCAACTATACGCAGTAAGTCTAAACATACCTGCTTTTCTCAGACACGCCCACCCGCGCGCCTATAGAGTATGCGATGGAATTTTGATAAAACATTCTAAAAGCAAGCACATGCAAGACAAGCGCTTAAAACGTTTTTGTTTTTTTTTTTAATACATAGGCTTTAAGAGAGAATAATGTAGGATGAGTCATACGAAGCAAGGACTAGAAGACCATCCCTCCATTGCGAAGAACCAAAGATGCAAAACATACCAATCCATAGCTTATCACGTCAAAATGTAAGTGCTTGGAATCTGAAAGCCAATCCAAATTTTAAGTTTCTACTATATTTTCATGAGATCACTCACAGAAAATTATAACAAATATTTATACTAAACAAATAAAAATCAGCAAAGACAAGCGAAAAAAACTGCACATTTACTTACGATGGAAAGCTTCCACGATCAAGAAGGGTAAAATGCCCTACAGAAAACAATTAGCTAACGGGAAAATTTTAACTCGTTATCCAGATGCAAAACATCAGTCGCGAACAGCGCTCTGCAGAGTTCACGGATGGTCGCCCGCTCCTTTGAAGCCGTTCCGCTACAGAGCGCGCTCCGATGGAAGAGCTGGAGACAGGAAATAAAAAAATTCCAGCTGCCAGTCTCCCTCCGTGTGCGTGAAAACGCACGAGGGAAAAAAACACCCGAAACGTGAGCCCCACCGCGTGATGTCACGCTCCGGCTCCGTGGACGGGTCTCTCCACTCTCTGCTCGCCAGCAAAGACACTACGAGAGAGAGAAAATGGAAATATGAGACAATAACTGTTAGGGCAAAGATCCGAGCGCATACGCACGGGTTTTTCCGCCGAAGTCTGTGAAAACAGAGCGCAAACACCGTAATCGGTGCGCTCGCCTGTCAAACTGCTGTAGCTGACGGTCAGACAGGCGGCCAACCGAAACGGAGGTGAACGGTGACCTTCACCCAAAAATTGTCATCTCTCTCACAGGTTTGGGGAAAAGAATAATAACGGAATGCCCGGAAAGCCACAAACCGCTGTTAAAATTTTGGTTATCCGTCTTTCTTTCTTTGCCTGTTTTTTTCTTCTTTTGGGCCAAGAGTATAATATGTAAACCAGCACTGGTGATTCACACTACACAAATTCTGCCTTGATGTAAAAAAAAGAAAGGTCAGCACAATGCACTGGAAATACAACAAGAAAAGGTTTACTCCACACACTGTAATCTGACAGAACATTTTCTGTTGCCCCCAAGACAAAAAACATGTTTTTCAACCTATTATCAGTATTTGCAAAGTGTTATGGGATAACCAAGGTCAAAAGTCCAAAGACAAACCACCTCTGTGCTGAACATACAAACATGGCTATTTAGAGAAGGTTAAGTCTCTCAAAGTTTGTTAGTCCTGGCTCTCAGGCACCACAGTGTATTGGTTTTAGTTACACTTCAGGTCATCACACTTCACTGAACTTTTACTTCGATACCAATCCAGATTTGACAAGTATGTGCCACAAGTGTACCGTGAACTTACAACTAACATGTGGTATGGTGAATGAAATATGAAGAACCATTGGAAACAATAAAAACAGTACTGCAATTTATGCCAGAATTAGAACTGGAACTTCCCCTGTCAAACCTCAGGTGACAGAAGCTTCCTATAGGCAGGATGCAAATTAGTTCCTTGAATTTTGAAGCCACAGATAACAGAGGAATAAAGGTTTCTCACAGCTCACAGTTCACACTCCACACTGACCCTGCTGTCTGGAGTCAATGCCATAGGATGGGCTTCTCAAACCACTATGCTTCAGAAGCCATTATTCCAAATATATCAATGAATACATCCTTACGATATACATTAAAATGAACACTTTATTAAATGATCAATGCATAAACCATAATTCCAGATCTGAAAGCTGTTCTGACATACAGAACTCATGCAATTCACTCTGTCATAATGCAGCCTCATACTACATAATATCACCATACATCACCTCTGCAACATGGTTTACCTTTAAACCTGTATATTTACATCACTAATTCCAAGAAAATGGAACAACATTTCGTTATATTCAAAAGTAGTACTCAAATCTATAAAAACAACAGAAGCTCATGTTGCACTAAACCTTCCATGCGCTTCTCAGTTATGCACTATGGATCAATTTTGTGAAGAATGCATTAACACAACCCTACAGACATTACAGTCTTTCAGTGCCTGAAGTTTAGAGCAGACAGCTATTCAGATCCGCTGGGGGAAATAATCGCAGACACATTACTGCAGATTTATGGAGATTTAAAAACTCATAAAACCAAGGAGGTAAACATGATACTTAAGGGCTGTAACTGTGAAATGCCGGAGGAATCCATGACAAAGGGGTGTGGTCAATCTGATGTTCAGTGCCTGGAAACCTTTCCAGGGTAGGATAAAGTAACCCTGCAGACACCGCTGCCCTCCAGGGACAGGGCAGAGTAGCGACACAGACACTGTGGTGCAACAGATAACAGAATTGAGGCTTGATTTATGGAGAGCAAGTGGAAGTCTGGATACCAGAAATGCTGATATGCTTTCCGGCCAAGAATTCTGTCCGGGGACACGCACACGACACATACAGGACCCCGTGTTGTCAGGGTAACAGGTGAGCATGCCTCCCTGTGTCACCACGACAACAGCAGGGCAGGACAGTGTTGTCTAGAGAGCGACATGCCAGGAACAGGAATGCGCCGCCATCGTCCAGCTCAGTTGACGATCAGAGATAAAACCCCACGGAGGCAGGCGCGACTTCACACGTTCATCTCACCCCGCAACTGCGAATGAAGGGCAGGCTCGCATCTTCAGCGCACACCGCAGGTGAGAGCGAGGAAGAGAGCCGAGAGGGGTGGAGCTCAGCCGTTGGTGTTTCTGCACACTTTCACACGTCTGCCTGCTGCTCCGCTCCCTTTGCCATCAGCACATGTTCTAGCTGCCCAATCTCAGGGCAAATCAAATAAAAAAACACTGCATATTGTTAGAAACCCAAGAGCTGACATTTCTGCAAGAATAAATATTCACTCATACGCTTTCAGCGCCAGTACACTCTGTACTGAAATCTGATACCTCTCACTCTACTCTGATTGCCTGGGTTTGGCAGTGGGTAGGAGTGGTCGAGGGCGTGGCATGTAATGGGAACAGGAAAGAGAATAGGAACTCTGATTGGTTGATGGTCCATGGCTTGTGTTCATGGTTCTGATAGTGGGAAGATTGTGAAGATGTACAAAGAGCCCTCGGTAGCACTGAAGTCTGAGCACACTAATGAGAGTGGATGGGTGGATACCAAACATCTCACTTTATTCAGGTCAGTATTACCTGATAAAGAAGTCAGGTAAGTGGGTTGGGAGAGGGTTAAGTTCTGCATTAATCAGTGCGAGAGGTGGGCGGGGAAACCAAGCAGCTAATTCAAACTGTGATTAATCTACTGACCCACAGATAAAAACCAGACCAATATTAATAACACTAAAAATTACACAGGAGGTGAGTCATCTCCTGTGCTATTGGCCTGTGGTGCTTTTATTCTGACGGTTTCAGCTTTGTCTAGCACTGTTTCTGTGCCGTCTGCCCTACTCTGCCGAAGCCCTTCACCGATGCAGGTAATTCACTACCGTCAGTCACATATACACACAGTGGAAAATAAAACACAAAGGACCTATAGGTGTTCATTTTTGCTGAGATTGTGAAATTGTTTTGCTGCACAGTTTTTACTTTTTTAATCAGGCAGGCTTTTTCCTGATTCAGGAATATGCTGAGATAAGCAAGATTTCCCATAATTCCAGCGCACCTCAGCGCTAGTGACCTGCTCTGCGGGGTTACTCTGACATCTGTAATAGAGGCATGGACGGGATTAATTTGTGATGCAAACTGTCATTTAGCCACATGGTACAAAAAAATGTTTGCAACCCCAATTAGGGACAAACATGAGAAACCAACTACAGACAGGTCAAATTCACCCTAAAGGAATGCAATAAAAAACAGTGTCAGTGAAAGTAACTGCAAGTAACGAGGGGGTCAAAATGCCAGAAAATACACTCAAGGATTACTGTACTTTGTAGGTTTGCTTTGGAAAGCACAGTCTGTACACAGCGTGCGTGCAAGAAAAGAAATGTTCCCAAATGACAACAGAGTGGATATAACAGGCCAGTGAGTGCTGAGTGCATGTTAGCATCCTTCCCTAGAGGTCCGATGTGCTCCTGAGGATCCCTGGCCTACCTGGGAGAGTAAATACAGCTGCTAAAATCTGCTCCTCATAGCACCGGGTCACCATCTGCTGCGGGATTTGTCAGAATTAGCCTGTACTTGAACACTTCGATAACATCAACACGAAAAAAAGGATCCAAAATATGCAAACTGGGAAAAGATTCCTGGTGCTCGTACTTCTCTCTGAAAAGCAGAATCTGATCCATCCACCTCGTGCTTTATGATTCAGTGACAGAGATCCGAGGTTCCGAAGTTTACAAGGTGGCTATTACAAATTAGTTGGGATGGCAGTAAAATCTGCAACACATAGGTGCCTGACTTTTTTGCCTTCTGTTTATGGATACACAGTGAACACCGAGAGCACTGTAACTCAGAGCAGTATGGGAAAACTGAAATGTCGGCCTGCACAAATGAAGGCTACTAGTACTGCTGTTCTGTATGTGTCCAACTCACTGATATGCAAAAGGACACAGAATTCCCCGCACAGCTCAGCGGAATTCCAGAATGAACTTTCAACTGAATTCCAACCGACATCACAACAGACACAGCAGTGAAGTGGGGGGCCCTGTTCACCCTTCTTTTCTTAGCTGAGAGAGCATCAGTGACAGAGAGGGGGGTATAGTCAAAGAGGGCTTCCCTTCAAAACCACAGGATCTATATCAACCTCCATGGACAACCACTGTGCCCACCGGATCGATCCAGAAAATCCTACTTCAGCCTAAGGGTGTTTCACCCCTCCGCCCACTCAGGTTTCTGACCAATGAGAGACTCTGGTGCTACAGGAAAGCCAGTAGAATATGGCTAAGTATCATGAAGCCCTGTTGAGCATAATTACACACAAGGCCTGATTATGCGTGTCTGTGCTAATTAGCTACTGCAAATCAATAGTCTATGTCTGGAATGTGTTTATTGCTCCAGCAGACACACTCTCTGGTAGTACCAGGGTGGGGCAGGGTTAATTTAACAAACTGTATGTTTGAGTCAGTGGCAAATAGCAGGGTAAAGACTTCAACCAGCCGTGCTAAAGTCACAACAAACGTCAAAGAACTGAGAGCAAAACTGACTCCAGATCAGTGATTCTCACTTCAGCTCAGCTCTTTTCGCCAAACAACAGGGATTAGGGGTGAATAGCATTAGAAGAAAAGCTGTGTGAGAACAAAAGCTTTCCACAGACATGCTCTGAGTGTTTGATATGGATGGTCAAGCTTGTGACAGTGTAAATTCCAGCGTTTGCAAGTCAAAGCATCAGATACCAATGGCAGAGCATTCTTGCATAAATCAGAGCTTTCCCACAACCCCTCAGATCTCATTCACACTGCTGGGGAGAGATCTGCATTGTGACATCATGTTTAATCCCCTCCAATCAAATCATCCAAGCACTGTCAGCTCTGTCTATGGCAGGGCTTCCAGTCTGGTGGGCAATTTAAAAAAAACAGTTGCATTCCATTTTGGTCAATGGCATTTTCCACTCCCACTTCAACAAGGGACTCTATCACTGTTATGTGATTGTCCATATTGGTTTGATTTCTGTCACTTCACTTGGCAATTGCAACCCAATAACTCATTCACGTGGCTTACAATGGACCTGTTCCAAAATTGCTTGTAACTATGTAATTAGAATATCGGAACATAAAATTATTGCAACGATTAGAACAGGTCGATCAAATGAAATTTCTAAACTTTAGTTTTGTAGTACCTGCCATGCATTAAAATCAACAACATGAGTCAGAGCAATAAATACAGCAACCAAACTCTGCAAAAACTTTGGAAGAGACACATGATGTGACAATCACAGCTGACATAAACGCACTGCCACAGGCAAAAATTGGGGTGTGCGAGACACAGGGGAATAACCGTGAAAACAGGATGACATGGCTCTGCTGACGAGCTGAAGTAATCTAGCACTCTACCCCTGGAATCCAGAGCTGTGCTTAATATCCTCTTGATATTGAATTTCCCAGGACTATGTTTCCCAGAGTGCATCAAGCAGCCAGTCACCTTATTGGCTCCTTTGCCTTTTGCTCTTCTGGTGTGCTAAGGTGTCTGTGCTCCTGCTTTCTGTCTGAAGTGAGCCTGCTGATGAGGATACTGAAGTCCTGTGGATTCTGACAGCTGCTGAACCTCCTCCTGCCCATGAATATGGAACCAGGCCCCCTCAGCATACATTAGACTAATAAACCAATTACAGAGGAATTAAAACCTGGACTCCACCTCATTACTGCCAAATAGGCTTCCTGATGTGGCACAGCAAACAGCAATAAAGGAAACCCCAACAGCACCTAACACAAAATCCCATAACCCCATATTCTCCGCAATCCAGGCTCTGTTGGAAAAGACTGACAGATTTTACCAAGCTCTGCAGGAAGAAAAAAATTCAATACCAATACCAAAACTCCAAATCTGTATGATGAACTGTTAATATCCATCATCAACATTCCTCTTTGAGTGGGGAGAACCACCATTATCAGATCAAGAACAGACAGAAACAGAATAATGCAGGTTACAGACCCAGGCAGAATCGCTTCTTCAGAGATGTGCTTAGCCTGGATTTCTTTATTAAGGGTATGTATATGGACAGGATGTACAGTGATATGTAAGCAGCCCAAAATGAAGCTATAAGCCGAGCAGATACATTATGTAAGTGATGTCACTCGTAAAGCCGTGATCCTGAAGACACTCGGGTAAACGCTCTTCTCTGCCTCCGTGCAAATCAAGACAGGGATGCGGCACCTCAATTAACACTCACAGTTTCAGCTGTCATCGCCGTGACAACGCATCAGACAGCTCTGCAGGTGTCAAAACCTCGGCGCGGCGCCTGCAAGCGGCCACGCCTACCAGTCGCACCACACGCACCCGCCTGCGATCCAAAACACACTACCTACACAACGCGCTAGCACACTGACAACCTGCGTTTATTCTGCCAGCGTCACAGCAGACACGGCCAAAAGAGCCCAAACTGTGCACATCACTGCTGAGGGTGACAAAGGATTCTGAGTGTTTCCTCCACACTTCCCACCACTAGGGTGCGCTCTCTGCAGAATGCAGCAGCTCCTTCTGTCCTGTCTGTGAGGAAGCAGACAGAGCTGCCGTGGAATCTCCTCACAGACCAATCAACCTACACCACTTGCTTCGGGCAGAGACTTCAGACAGGATACAGATTAGATTCAATTTCTCTATCGTCCACACAAAGAGAAATTATTTTCACAGCTCATACAGTAAAGGAAGTAAAAAAAAAATAGTACAGGTTATAATCATGTACAGAGTAAATGTGCCAAAGCAGCAACCAGGAAAACACAGAACATGAAATCAATCAGTAAAAAAAACAAACACCGAAATAAATATTGTAATAAATAATAATGAGGCAGAGACACATTGTGCTGACACTGTCTCTAAGGCCATGACAGACAGAGATCTGTTGCCCTTCCAGGCAGCTCCCCTGTTCTCCACGGAGAACTCAGAGTTTCAACAGGGAGGTGTTGAAATTCTTGGCAAATCTCTGCAATTTTGCTGAAAATTTCTCTTTCTCTTTGATATTTTTTGCAGCTGAAAATAAGTGCTGCTCTGTCTCGACCACTGCAGGTTGGCTTTGTGTGCACAGCCATGTCTGCCTGTGAAGGCCTGCCTCTACGGTCAGGCTGTACTCACTGAACCTGCTGCCTGTCATTGTGTCTCTGTGTTTAAATTTTTAACATGGTCATTTAGTGTATTCTCTTTTTAGGGCCAGATAGCACACCATTTGGCCTTGTGCTTTTGTTTGCGTCTCCCAATGAGTAATGTACTGCAGTTTTATTTGTGTCCCTATTTTATCATTTGTATTAATTGCACTAATGTTTGTATTGGTAAATTGTATTAATTGCTTTTGTTCTGCCCTGAGGCAGTTTGGTGTTAGCAGGTATTAGTGCTTTAAGCCTCAGGACCAGCTGGGCCTGATTATGGTAAAATGGGAGTTTGTTAAATTGTAATGTCTCTCCCTCTCTCCCCTGCCCCCTCTGCTACCATTCCTGTCTTGCTGAGGATCAGGAGTAAATCAGTCCATAAGAACAGAGAATACAACTTCATGTGTTTATCTACAAACCCGCTGTGGACTCAGACCTGAGCAGCAGGACGGAGCTGCATTATGGGGACAAGAGAGCTTCCTCTGACAGTCTTCTGCATGCAGCGCTGATGTGTCTAGCGTTCTTCATCCAGGCCGGCTGACGCAGCTCACACCTGCACACCTGGCACCTGCTGTAAGCCCTGCAGGATCTCCCAGAGCCAGTCTGACTGCTAACACATGACAGCACCCTGCTGATCGCTCATCAATAGCAAACAAAGCAGACAGACCCACATTAACACATTAAGAGGACTGAATGCCAGAGACGTTCATGTGATACCAATACTGTGCTCTGATTGGCCCCAGCACTCGTCTTCCCCAAGGGTCAATGCAGAAATCGATTGATCCAAAGTGCCTCTTTGGAAGGGGCGTTAGAGAAGCAAGCTGGAACCGGATGGCTTATTCTCTCACTTGGGCTCAGAGGCAAAATAGCACCATGGCATGAATGTCTTCAAAAGACAGCTAAAAAAAAAAACTGCATGCCATATGGAAGACACATTTTCCACGTCCTTCTCTAACCTTTCTAATGCTCATTCCTAAGGGAGAAGAGACAGGCACACACACACAGAGATTATCATACATGCCACTCTTATACGCTAACAGAGATGAACAGGGAATACAGTGTACAGGGAACACTCTGGCCACGGAACACACACGTAGCTTCAACTCCACAGGCATGCTGCAAACTTTTATCTGCAACAGAAAGGTGGGTGTGGCGAGATGATGTGAGCAGAGCTCCTGATTGGTCGAACACCACAGGTGGGAGGGAGGTCTCAGGAACATCAATGGGAGAGAGAGCTGTCACTCACAGGGGTCAGACAGCGGTCACACACCCATTCTTCAAGGAAAACAAAGCACCACCAACCCAAAGCACACAGAAAAGCCAACATATGTCACAGAAAAGCCATCTTGGTACTGCCAGCTACAATGGTGACAAACTACAGAGTTTAGCTGGTCAGCTGCAACATCATCATTATTGACTAATTCTCTCATCTTATATATAATACTTGCCGTAGTAGGCACCTTTTCAGAAATCATTCCTCATCTAATTCATTCACTTATGACTGCCACTGCTGTTAAGTCCTCTGAAATCCTTGTTGTGATAGCTCTTGGGATAGGCATTAAATATACAAATATATTTTAATATGTATATTGAACTTCACGTTAAAACCATCTTCTTTGGGTCAAATCTATGATGTTGTTACCCAAATCTCTCATAAATATATATGAAACTCCAAATAAGTTTAACTATTCAGGCAGACTGGTAGC
Source organism: Megalops atlanticus (assembly GCA_019176425.1). NCBI lineage: Eukaryota > Metazoa > Chordata > Actinopteri > Elopiformes > Megalopidae > Megalops > Megalops atlanticus. The sequence goes on from CM032899.1 coordinate 13,926,136, forward strand.
AACCAGTGAAGTGGCTTGCTATTTGGCTTGATGTACCCCACTCGGACTGTTATCTGAGAATTCCCTGAAAAGCAAATGGAGTCTTAGAGGTGCAACACACAGTGTATAGGTGATGGGTTAAAAAAAAAAAAAAAAAAAAAACACCTTTCTGGCATAGCAGAGAACAATATTACAGCACTGCCCTCTGCTGGATATATAAATATTGCAATTACAGTCAGTACAAAGCCAAGACGGCCAGCTCAGAGTTGCCTTCCAGATTCAGTTCAAAAGCTTTTTTGATTACAGCTCATTAACAGGCTATTTTAATAACTTAGACTGAAATGTACACTCCATGACTCAGTTCTGATGGTTGGGGAAGAAAAGCAAATATACAAAGGACTGAAAGACGACAGCCTGTTTCCTGGATAAGGACTCGAATGAGTGATCATTGTACAGATATTTGTTTGTAGATATGGAGTCGCGGCAGAATAATCCTTCTTTGAAAGCACGGGTACATCTGACAGTGGGCTGCACTTCAAAAAGAACACTTGGATCAAGAATACATCTGTGGCCAGTATCTGAAACAACACTCTGGCACACGTACACTGCACACAAAGCCAGATGAAAGAAACCATCATCACTCTTGTAAGACCATTGCATTATGGGATTGTAATAATAGTACAGGTCTTTCATACAGATTAATCTTGCAGATTTAAAAAGAAAACAAGAATGTAGCTAGTGTGGGTCTATGAGAAAATTAGGCTCAAGGAGGATGTTTGTCTGGGTGGAAAGCACCTTGTGAGGGCTGTCTTGTGTGTGCTTAATATGTCTAACTAAGTACTGTGCCTGAGGTTCATTTTGGAAAAACACATTGACTTCATCCAGAAAAAAACTAAATTTCAATTGTCTAGTAGATCTATGTGTTGAATAAAACTGCCAGATTAACTTCCAGATAATTAATAATCAGAAAACACTGATCAGCCCTCAACATTAAAATTCTGTCCACAGGCTCTGGAATTACCATCTTTCACACAGAGTATAAATAACTGAATATTGATTATCCTGAGCTTTAACCCCTCTAAACACCCCCTCTAGTGTGCAACAAAGGAAAGCCGAAGTGCTTTAATGTTAAGCATGATCAGGTACTCCTATTACCATGTTGTACAAACCATAAATATTGCTTACTTGGAACAAAAGAAACAGCAGTGTGCAGGACACTGTCGCCCTCTACTGGCCAAATTCTGTCACGACACTCAGCAGTGCCGCTGACCTGTGAAAAGCTCACACTGCGTTGGACTATCAGCCACTGGGCTGGAGCAGGCCCTTTAACCTAAAATGCCGCCAGTTTGATTCCCAGGTGGGTATTGCTGTTGTACTCAAGCTGCTTAACCCGATTTTTTTCCCTAAACTGCCTCAGTAAATGCAGTGTAACCTGAGTGCTTCCATTCGCAAAGCTGTTCTGAGTGCATCAGTGAAATATGCAGGGCTGTGTTTGGGAACAGAGCTGTCTGCAGGAGCTGGGCTGTCTGTGGGAGCAGGGCTGTCTCCAGGGTTCCAGTCTTTCAGTAAGTCTCAGTTAAGCTTCAGAGGACACAATGACAACAGGAGACCCCTTTCCTGTCAGTTTCTTTGCCAAACCATCAGTAAGAAGACACATTTCCACTGATCTCAGGTCAGCTGTGGGTGAGCTGCACCTGAGGTGAGTCAGAGGTGTCTCCACAGCAAACCGGAGTTCACAGTATGTTGGCATACAATATGTTGGCTTGGAGCCCAGGACAGTCAAGCAGAAATCAGTACTTACCAATGAAAAGACATGTGAGGCACTGTATTGGGTCCCTATTGGAGCCCAGCCAAAGGGACTGTGCCCCCCAAAACCTGCAACTCTACCTGGGACTCCCTGTACTCCTGTACTCCTTGTAGGAGAGTCACACTCAGTTCCTGTCAAGCCACTGCATGGGCTGTTTTTTGTTCTAACATATTACTACATGTTAATCTGTTTAAATGGTTAAGTAGCTGTATGCATGTACATTGGTGCATCTCCTAGAATACAATGCTTTAAAAAAACTCTTTATGTGGAATTTTACAAGGGTATAACAGCAGTGCCCCATTTTGGAATTAAACCCAAAGCACTCAGATTACCACTGCTCCTCAGAAGTAGAACTCACTGCGATCATCTCATATCTGTCATACCACATGTTTATCTGTGATGTCCTCCCTCATCAAAAAAAAAACATATCTAACCTGGAAAATGATTGGTTAATACATTCTGATGTAACAGCAATACATAAATCACAACAGAGTGGCCCTACAGGATGAGTTTCACAGTTCTGCCCCCCTTTGGCCGGTGAGTCAATTTCCACACATGGCTGTGATCTGAAACAGCCACAACTTGCAGAGAAAGCAAAAACAACACAGGGTTCCAGCACTCTGCAGACTCAGACAAAAGAAGCAGTTTAAGGATTGACATGAGCTCATAGTACCAGCAGAGGGCACTATGTGAAAACACCAGTAGAAAACAAGAGACATTTCATCCATGTAACCAGTTGGTGTTTTGAAGAAACTGATCATTTAGTCATACGTGAACGTTATCATTGACCTGTAATTGTCGTCTCCACAAGTCAGAGCAAAACATTAAATAAACATCAAAAACTCCTCAAAGTTCTCAACACTGGTAGATTCTTGTGTTGGTCTCAAAGGAGACATAAATAATTCACACTCAAGTCTTTTATTTCAGTTTGCACTCACATCTGCAATACTTTTTCTAGGGTTGAGGTTATTAAAGTAAAAAGAACAGTCAATATTATCTGAAAAGAAAAAGTTTTGCTTTCAATTCCCTCTGGCACAAAAACCTTTGCTATGAACATGCAATAAAACAAATACAATATTTCACTCTAAAGTTAATAAACACAAAAAAACAGTAATATATTCACATTCACAAACCTCAGAGACGAAGATCCATGAAAGATTTATGCTGCTCTCTGAAAGTGCTGAACATTACAGACTAAGCCCAGTGAGCGCTCTCAATAAAACCTCTTCCTGTGCAGAAATCTCAGCCGAGGCTGATCTGTGAAAGACTGTCCAAACGTTTTCCTCCCCCTTTCAACACCTTCGTTTAGCTGTAACGTGAATCTTTCCCCAGTTCATCCTGTTCTCTCCACAGCAGAATTAGTGTGCCGCCGTTGTTAGCAGCTCGCTGGTATTAGATTGCTGGGGGGATATTCGCAACCGGTGCTGAGCAGTGAGCTTCTCTCTTTGATCCGCTGCGTGCTGCGCCTGTGTTCGGCCCCGCATCTCATATTTCTGTGACATTCCTCTTGCCTTGGGAGAAAGGTGAGGGCGCACATTCTCTCCCGAGAGAGACGCAGGTCTCCGACCAGAGCGATCAATCACTGTGGGGTTCAGAGACAGTCTCTCCCTCTGGCATACATGAGACGGGGTCAAAGGTCAGGGGGACGAAGTGATGACCACTATGACTCCAGCCAATGCTGGCCTCCCAGGGCAGGAGTTTCCATGGCACACGCATCAGTCTATCTTTCCAAACAGTGGACGGTTCCAAAAATATCCATCAGAAGCCCCTCTGAAATGTGACAGGGGGCTGCCAAGTGCCTCATGTTCAAAATGTGACGGTTCTGACATGCCCACACGGTGCACGGTGCGCTCTCGCCAGGCTGAGGGCCGCACGGAGAGAGAGACACGCCCTCGCCACGGCGACGGAAAACAAACTGTTCTCTGTCTGCACTCTGCAGATATGCTACAGGGCCCGCCTGTTCGTGCAGGTCATGCTCTAGGACATCGCACTGTGCAGATGCTGTGCAGAACTGTCATGGCACGGCAAGGACTGCAGAAGTTCACACAAAAATGCTAAATACGCATACACACACACACACACACACACACACACACACACTTTTTCTGAGCTGTCAGCTTCTGTGACCTGCAACTGTTAGCTTACTGAAAGGACACAGGCTATAAGCAGACTTTGGGTGGGTCCCCCCCGCTCCATAAAGGGCAAGTTGGGCAGATCTCTGGAAAATAACCAATCAATTTGAAGTTCAGTGAACCCCAAGGAAAGCATTTAGTCAGACACAGAAGGAAAGGTCAAAATCCAGGACCTGGAATGGTGTTTAAGTGAATAGGAGGGAAGTGTGTCAGACTGCCTGTTGTAGGGCTTGGGTGAGGTTCTAGAGTCGTGGCCCTTGATTGCATTGGTATGAACTCATTACAGCTTCTCTGATCAGTGAGAGAGGCTTTCATGCACACCTGAAATCTCCATACAAACAATAACATGCTACCCACAGACCCATCCCTGCAACATGTGTGTGTGTGTGCCTGTCACGAGTGACTGTGAGCTCACATCCTCTTACACACCCTGTAGCCTTGGACAGGAGCTTTATCCAGCCCAATTAAAACCCTCATCTCTCTCTCTCCCTCTAACAGATGCATCTCTCTCCCGTTACAGGTGTGTGTCACCCTCTTTCTCTCGCCTCCATATTGGCTCTGTGCCACTCCTCTCTCGGTCCTGCTGTTTCCTAATTAAACCTGCAGAGCACGGAAACTCCCAGAGAACGCAGAGCACAGAGTGTCCGCAACGCCAGCCACCAGCATTATCCTGTGGCTTCTGTCCTGGGCCCTACTGTCACTATTTATTACTATTACCTACATCACTGCCACATTATGGGGTGACAACTGTGTGTTTGTGTGTGTGTGTGTGTGTGTGTGTGTGATTGTGTGTTTGAGCAGGTAACTGAAAGAAGCAAATGGAAAAAGGGAATGGCACCAGCTGAAATGACTGGCACCAAGACACAAAGGAAATGATCAGATTGTGAGGTGGCGAAGCACACAAGTTAAACGTCTTTAAGAGGCTCTCTCACAGACGCTTGGTGCACTTTCCCTGGGTTTTATTCACTGACAAAACCGGAAACCACCTCCGAAAGATGAGCATTAAATGCAAATTGAAATTTCTCAAACGACTGCATTCAATCCACAAATGTTGGCTGCATTAGTTCTGGCAGGGTATGGCCGCTGTGCCACCAAATACCTATGTTATTTTATTACCAGTTATTTTAGTTTTTTTTTTTTCCACTTGTGTGGGTCTAATAGCAGTGACAAGAACTTAAGGAAAACATGAAGAGGCTAGCTGATAAGAGCCTTCTCTGGGCATGTTCACCATCAGGAAGCGGGTGGCTGACTTAAAAGGAAAAGTGCCTGTTCAACAGTGATCAGAGAGCTCTAGCAGCATCTGAGCGCTTTTAATGAAACCAGCCTCCGTAAAACCTGCCCTGCTTTCCCATGCACCATGGGAGTGCTGGGCTGCCTGTTTCAGCCCCAGCAGCGGCGGCTCTTAAACTTTCTGACCCAGCAAGGCTTATCACCCTCTCAGTGCCCATCACACTCTGCGTGTGCCTGGAAGAAGAAGATTTACTTTCACTTAAACACCTAATATCCAAACAAGAACACACTTCAGATGCAGAGAGGCCGATGTAAGTATCCCTCTTCAGCGTCATGGTACTGTCCTAGAAATGTACACACAACACACCCACAGGCAACCCACAGACAAGCTAAAGACAAGCCACAGCAAACCCACACAGAACCCACAGCCAACACACAGCAAACCTACAACCAACCCACAGACAACCCACGGACAACCCACGGACAGCCCACAGGCAATACACTGACAGGGGACCAACAGCAGACCCCAAGGTCCATGGAATTACCCCTTTATATAAACAACACATAGATGATAACTCACATAAATTTCATGACCAAGGGGGTCAAAACAATTAGAGATTAGCTGAGAGAGACAGAGAAAGAGACATAGAGAGAGCAAGGGGGTGAGGGAGAGAAAGAGGGAAAGAGAGAGAGCAAGAGGGTGAGTGAGAGAGAGGGGGGCGAGGGAGATAGGGAGAGAGAGAGGAAAAGAGGGAGGGTGAGGGAGAGAGGGAGAGACAGAGAGAAAGAGAGAGAAGGATGATGATGGTGAGAGAGAGGCGGGGAGACAGAGAGAGAGGGTGAGGGAGAGTGGGAAAGACAGAGAGAAAGAGAGAGGGAGGGTGAGGGAGAGAGAGAGAGGTGGGGAGAGAGAGAGGGAGGCTGAGGCAGAGAGAGAGGTGGGGAGATAGAGAGAGAGGGAGGGAGGGTGAGGGAGAGGGGGAGAGACAGAGAGATGGAGAGAGCACTCAACGCAGCCTGGCTGCTGTTCTATTCATTTCAGTGATAAGGAGGAAAAACCTCATCAATTTAATGGAAGCCCCCTCCCCCCAGTGGGTGTAAATGAGAGCTCCCTGAATTGCGGGCTCTTAGGCTGAGTCACCTTCATTACCCAACAGAGTAAAATAACACACCGATTCAACCGCTGCTTCTCAACAATGAATGACAAATACTCAATTTAATCCCCCGGCAGGGCAGATGCATTAGGGTGCTATGAACGCATCGATCACATAATCTACGAGTTTATGGATCTTTTCGGCTCTGGCCGGAGCAAGCAGCCTTACAAACGGTAGCGCTCCCTTGCTCTGTGAACGACGGACTCACTGACAGACGGACTCCCACAGAGATGATGTTTCACTATTCAAGGGTCAATGCGGCACCTGTTCAGGTCTATCCATAGGTGAAAAACGCACCAGTGGAGTCATAGAGGAGTCATAGTGGCATCACCAGTAAAGCTAACTGAATGACAATGACACGTGGCTGTCATACAGCAAAAGTATTTTCCTTCTTCAATGTCTGCAGTTTGCGACAGTTAAACCCAGGGAAAGTTTCCGGCTGCACACAAATTCATTTTTTTGAGGGCCACCAATATGCAAATAAACACTCCCTGGAGTTCATTTTCAAATATTTATGATTTTTTCCCCAGAAAACTGTATTTCAAAAACCAATTACATTACTTAAATTAATACTGCTGCTTTCTACCACAGTCCTGCAGCAGGAGGGCTTTGTGTGAGTATATCAGCAGTTCAGTATAGCTTGGCTGCACCACTGCAGTTATGCATCCAATACATCCAAGATTCACTGTTACAATGTAGTAGATGGAATTTCTGAAAGATGAGTAACAAAATTGGCTGTTTTTGGACGAGACAGAGAGCATTATTGGCCCCTAGGGGAGCAGAAGTGAGATATCAGCTCAGATATATTTACATTTTCATAGCCTCAGAGGAGGGGACTCCAGCACTGCGAGGAATTACTCAGGCGACTTTTTCCCTTAATTACCATCCGGACAGCGTGCCAAGAGTACAGCAGACAAACAACAGAGTGAAACTAACGCCCCTCTCAGCACAGCAGGGCTAAACCCCTGCCCTACGAAGACCAGAACATCCAACTCCAGGCCTCAGTTTGGCCTGCCGTGTTTAAACTGCTCACACACACACACATGCACGCACACATACAAACAATACACACACACACACACACACACACACACCAACACATACACACACACACACTCACAAAGACACAGACAGAAATGTATGTACACACACACACACACACACACACATACACACACAAAATTTTGGAAAAGGGGCCTCCAAAGCCCTGTTACTGCCAGTGTGTTGCACAGATATTCTCTTCCTGAGAGAGCGAGGGGTTTGGGGGGGCGGCAGAGTGAGGAGAGATTAGCACTTCCTCAGGCCCTCTGGTGAGGTCAGTGTGAGAAAGTTTCTTCTGAAGGACTTCTCCTCCTACCCTCCTGTCGCAGCATCACAGAGTCCCATCCCGGTGTCTGCGCCAAGCCCTGTGTCACACCCACACGCTGTCTGCGGGGCAAGAGGAGCACGCCCACCCAAAAACTTTCACCGAGTTTTATCTCCTACCCAGAAGCACCCAATGGGCCGCAGCGGAATTCCAGCACAGCAGAGCCAATCAGCATAAAGGCAGCGTTAGACCCCGGGAGAGGGGGATGATGGGAGAGGTCACAGACAAGTCGCACACAGCGGAATCCACAGAGAGAGAGTTAGAGATAGAGATAGAGAGAGAGAGAAGGAGAGAGAGAGAGAGAGAGGGAGGGAGGACCATCCAGCCACAAGGGAGGAGAGGAGAAACCAAAGACACAGACGGAGGGACTGAGTCCTTCCCCTTGCCCCGTCCTGCTGATGAAGGCAGCGTTGGCAGCTGCTGCACCAGCGCATCGATTCTGTGCTATTTTTAAAGGGAAGATTGAACCCTCTCTGCTAAGCTCTGCTGCTGCTGCTGCTGCCTTTTGTCTGAGTCTCTCCTGCCTTACCATCTCACCCAGGGCCACTTCCATCCTGTCATTACCAGACAATAAACTTAACATCACCAGCGTGTAGTAATACAAGTCATATGCAACGAGTTTACAACAGTTCGAATTAGAAGACAAACAGGCTGACAACCCGGTAATGACGATGCCAATAAGCACCGCATGACAAGCACAGAGGCACTAATGTGTGATTCACACTTCTGCTAGCCCAGAGAGTAATTCACCACTGCACACTGAATGACTGCAACTCCTAAGGGAGTGTGGAGTCTTCCTTGTGGAAGTAACTCAGCACCCAGAGTGTGGCAGTTCACACCGAGTACGCTCAATACTCTGTCTACAGCACAAGTGCTGAAAAGACGGAAAACAGCCTGAGCACCTGAGCATTCTTCAGGTCTTTAACTTCACTGTACTGTAGGTTCCATGGGGGCAGACCGCCGTGAGCCAGCTCAAAGGTCTTACAGAAAGTCTGAGAACCGGCAGGAGGGGAAGTGGGTCTGGATTCCAGCACCAGAGCAGAAGTACGCTCAGAAGACTAGGTCCAGGTGCATCATGGGTACTCCCCACAACTGCCTAAAGGAGAGGCTGCTTTCTGATCCAGAGCCCATCCAGGGGCCAGGGTGTGGCAAGAGGTTCTTCAAAGCAATACCTCCCTCCCATCCACTCCCTCACTCACTCACACACATGTATACCACACAGAGTGTAACTGGTGATGATCATGCAAAACTCCAGGGTAAGGGGCATGGGCAGAAGCAGCACACAGCAATGCTCCTACAGTATTGCCAGAGCAGATTAAATTACACAGCTAACAGCCAGAGAGGAAACACACGTTTATTCATAATTGTTTCTAAACCTCATTTAGAAAGCCTTGAGACGACACGAACCAAACTCTGCTTTGTTGCGCCGTGAACCAACAGCACGAACATTCACGCCTGCCTAATGGTCCATAAATATTGGCTTGGACATTTTACTCAAGGTGCATTTCCCTCGGTGTGAATCATTGGACACAGATATGAATCCAGTATAATGAGACTGGAGACACGCACCTGCCCAATACTTCAGGACTTTTTATCTGCTGCATTTTCATAAGCACACCTGAGCCTCCTAGCATTTCTGTTGCTCTAGAATGCCGGGAAAATGTGACTTGCTACACTCCTGAGAAAGTGTGCAGAGCTTTCTCCCTCTGTACTGAGATCAGCTCAACAGCATGTGTTTTTATGTCTGCTCTCATTGGAAGCATGCAGGGAGATCCACTCTCTCCAGGGCCACAGATTAGGCAATAACTTTGTTTACCTTACTTCATTAATTGCGTGGCAGACACCCTTGATATTCCGAGAACAGCTCAGACAGCACATTTCAGCGGGTATTTGCTGAAGCAGTTCACGTTTAATTCGCTGCTTAAGGTTACAACAGCAGTGACCCCACAGAGGCTTCAAACCTGCAATCTTCCAATTACAATGTCCAGGTCTCGCACTGCACCACTTTTCTGCCAGCTCCAGGAGAGAACGAGAGACAAAGAGAGAGAGGGATGGAGAAAGAGAGAGAATGTGCAAGAGGGATAAAATATGAGATAGGGAGGGACAGAAGGAGTGACAGAGCGAAAATGGAACGGAACATCTTAGTTTGTCATGGAGCATTTCCAGCCTTGAGCAGCAAAGCTATAGATTATGTTCATAATTTAATAAACCTCATTATGACCTTTAAAGACCTATTGATAACGCTCACAGTGGTGCACGCCTCATTAAACACACTTAAGCTGCCAGGTTAAACAGGTTCTCCCATCCTTCTGTTCACACTCCTTTATCCTCAGACGTGCCTTTTTTAATTACAGTTTTTTTATTTGCTTTTTCCCTGCTTTTACGCATGCACCCTAACTTCGAAATCACCAGTTGACACACTGGGCTCACCTTTACCATAGCAACTCCCGCAGGAGTGCTGAAGGACTATGACATTCCTGTGCACTAGTGTGCAGCCAATGGCTGCCTTCCACACTTCCACACCAATTCAATGGTGCCTTATTGGCCAAAGCAATAACGTGAACAATATGAAATTTAATGTATATATGCATGTGTGTATGCATGTATACACACATACACAGGGATGCAGGGATATATACTAACACACACGTACATGGACACTGTAACTGTGACTGAGCGAGTCAGTCACTGAGCTTGTTCTGGTTGCAGCCAAAAATGTAATGTGCATTATACCCTGGCGGTCTCCACATGTGTTTATGACAGGTTACATATAAATCTATTCTGTAAAAATGACACGGCGGTTACTGCGGCACCTAGGCGTGAGTATCTACAAAGTAATTAAATCTCTGACACAGCGAGAGTGTGAGACTGTGGCCTCACTGCTCTGCTGAAGTCTCCAGCAGGGAACATAACTGCACCCCCAGACAAAAGAGCCGGCCGGTCAGGCACTGCAGCCTCGGTGCCTCTCACCCCTGCAAGAGCGCACATTAAAGGCCAGGTTTCCTGCAGCGCAGATTAACAGGGGGCAGCCGCTGGGGGCACGTGCCTCCAGACGAATCCAGCTTCGGGGTGCCGCTGCTCTCTGGAGCCTCACAAAACCCTCCGCGTGGATCGCTGCCAGACTCCCGCTGAAATCGCCACACTGACCACAGCGCAGAGCTCACAGCGCTTAGCATGGCCGCCATCCACCGCGGCGCGTTTAAAACAAGCATTGATTAAATGCCCCCTCGAAACAAGAGATCGCTATCATTACCGCCATTATCAGCGTTACACATCATGTTATAATTCACACTGAAGTTCACAGGTTCATTAGAATTGTTGCCATCACATGAAGGACGGTTTGAATGGATCAGACTGACCTTCCTGACACCATGCAAATGAGCAGGAAGAATCTTCCTGATATGATCATCAGGATCTACACGTTACCCTTCCACCCTCCAAGACCAATGACAATTATCTTTCAAATCACGTAGCCAGGACAATATCACCCCTTTAATGTCTTTGAACAAGGAGCTATCGTCCAGTGTCCATCACCAATTAACTTTTTTTGAATAACAATTCATTTTCAAAAACCGAATCTTCAAGGGCCCTCTCCAGAGAGAGGAGAGCAGACGGATTCCAGGGGAGATGAATGATCTAATCATAATCATAATCATAATAATCATGGCAATCACCATATCATCAATGACAATCCAAAGCAGATGCCAACTCAGTTAATGACATAAATTGTTCTTATCATTCAGTTTAATAAGATAAACTGAGGATCAAATGTGTATCAAGCAAATGCCCTTGACATTGTCATGGTAATTACATGATCCACAGGACTGGGGGCAAAGAGAAAGGTTTTGCAGGGAGGGGAGAATGAATCCAATCAGTCCAGGAAAAAACTCCAGCAGCAGTACACAGCAGGAAGGAAGCAAACTCCACATTTACTAACAAACCAGATGGGGTCATGCAGGCACAAACACACAGCAGTGAATTGGGGAAAGGTTGATTGCCTGTATAAATCCCAAACAAGTAAGCAGGTTTTTTGTTTTAATCATTTTAATTTCTTACAGCTGACTTGAGTCAGTGCTTTTTTTCCCTCACAACTTGCCCTTAGCTGGAGGTTCAGGAGAACTGGGAGCATTCCGGACAGTATTGATGTTCCAGTGGTTTTCAATGTTGGCAATTAAAACCAACTTTTCAAGCTAGGCAGAGTGTTATACTGCTGCTTCACTGAGGCCCCCAAAACCGGAGTTAGCACTCTGGGCGAATCTCTCATGCAGAAGATATTCAAAAGATTAACGGCAACGTTCCAAAATAATATTTTGACACTTTCAACAGTTCGTGTCCATTACGAGAACAATAATTACCGCCGTGACCGTAATTGAGTCTGCTCAGAAAATCGCGGCCCACACTTACTTCCACAGTAAAAATGAAAAAGGACTGTGAAGTGAAGCAGAGCAGAGATGAAGAACTGCAGCGAAGGAGCAGAGGCAGGGCTCATGGCAGCACACGCTGTCCTGGAGGAAACGGGAAAACTCATTCCCACCGCCACGTGACTCCATTTCCGCTGGGGTGGGCAGTGGAGGAAGCACATGTTTGGGCGGGGCGATAATCCGCCACCCAAAGGCGACCCGCAGACCCCTGTGCGCCGCCTGCGCCTCAGGTGGCGAAAACATCTCTTTCCCAGCAACGGCCAAACCCTCTTGCATTGTGGGATGTGAACAGGACAAGTGGAGTTGGGGAGCAGATAAACACCTTCCCTTCACAGTGTCACTCTCCTGGACTCTGTGCTCCAGTGAGGACCCAGTCAGGGTCAGAGCAGTTTACTTTAGGAGGAGCTGGAGCCAAAACTCAGCGTCCTCTCCAGTTCTCACACCTCACACCCTCCGAATTTCCCTGCAGCACTTTCACACACAGTCACGTTTCTCTGGCATCATACAGCTTTGTAAACTACTGCAACTCTGACACCAGACAAAGTCAGGGGTGTGACTGAGCATTGCATATACATTACATTACATTATTGGCATTTAGCAGACACTGTTACCCAGAGCAACTTACATGGGTTACAGATTTTTTTTTACAATGTTATCCATTTATACATTCTTATATGAGTGTTCATTAGGATGCATTAAGCTCACGCCAGGGTAACAACCACTCGAGTCAGATTCGAAGATGTGCGTCCGACCATGCACTTTCCCTGGGTTTTCTCACCATGCGAGCCCAGGGGCCTTTATGCAGGAGGAGCGAGTGCCCATTCCCGCGGCTGCTGCCCTTTTCTCACGGGAGGCGTGTCTGAGCTCCCCGCCACTCCGCGGCCGCCCGGCAGCCGAGAGGGAGCGGGCACATCTCTCTGGGATCACATGACAGCCCTGACAGCCGGCTGCCACAGCCAGCTCACACGTCAACGGACTGACAGACCACAGCACTGCGACTCTCTCACATATCCCCCCCCTTCCCCTCTCCGTCCCGCTCTTCCAAAGACCCAAACGCTGTTAATCTGAGTTTCATTTATCTTCACCGTTCCCTTCTGTTCCTTGTTATCTGGGGTGTGGGGGGTGGGGAGACTTCTGAGGTGGAGCAACTGAACGAATCAGTGAATCAGACAACCAGATCCTCACACTGAACCGAACCAAATCATCTGGTTCAGCAAACAGAGCCAAATCCCCATCACTAATAATGAGGCCAGTTTCAGGAGAGCTTCTCCAGTCAGCTGACAAGCTCACAAAAAAAACTGTCATTACTTTTGACAAGTGACACGTTCAGCTCATTCGCCCAATATATCAGCCATGTGTTTACCGTCATCACCAGTAGGTGGCACCCCGTGCTGCGCTGCATTGATTGCTATGCAGTCCATGAAGACAGTTAGCATTGACACTTCTTCTTTAGTCTCCTGGCTAATGCATTCATTAGTAGGTAAGCCTCAATCAGAGGGGATGGGGTGGTGGGGGGAGACACAGGAGGAGGGGAAAAAGATCCATTTCTCAGCAGTCTGAAGGCAGTGCAGGCCTTGGAGCAGGAGGCGGCCAGGGGCTGCTGGGTAATGCCTCAGCTGTTTATTTTGCAGCGGCTGCAGGCGGTGGAAGGGCAGCGCGAGTGGCTGCTCCCTGTGCTCCTCCTTGTGTCTGTTACAGGCGGCTCACGTCCTCGCTGTCCTCCCTCCTTTACTCCCCCATCCCTGCACCCCCTCCCCGGCCCCCCGTGGCGCCGTCCAGCACGCAGCACACGTCAGGCCCCCCCAGCCGCTTCATCACGGCTCGTCTCCTCCTCTCTCAGCCAGGACTTATTTCTTTCTAGGAGCAGGCTGGGCCGATTCTTCCGGAAGCTTCCTCTGCTTGCGCTGCACCGCGGTTATTTGGAGGAAGAGAGGAGCGGGGCAGGTGAAGCAGACAAGATGTCAGAGACAACGAGCCACCTGATAAACCCAAAATGCTGTCCCTTATCTTGTTTAGCGTGTCCCTCTCTGACTCTGCACAAGCACTTCTGTGACTGTCACTTCTGTACTGAAAGACTACATGGCTCCTCTATGACTCTGTACTGGAATAATACATGACTCCTCTGGGACTCTGTACTGGAATCATATATGACTCCACAGTGACTCTGTGCTGGAATAATACATGACTCCTCTGTGACTCTGTACTGGAATAATACATGACTCCTGTGGGACTCTGTACTGGAATATACGCAACTGCTCTGTAATTCCCCCTTTATTGCTGCTGATCTCTAGCAGCCAACCATGAGCTCCTGAAGTAACATGAGATGTGCTGCATATTAACAAAACAATACTACAAAGAGCAATGAAAATGACCTATAACTAACTTCAGAAAGCTTCATATCCTCACAGCCTCAAAATATTATTCACTGGAGATCCAGTGATGCCTTTCAGGTGTCTTCTGAATGGAAGCCAGAACCTTCCAGAACCAGTGATGTCACAGGCACCCATGTGGGAAGGACAGAGTCAATGGAACCCAGTGGGAGTCAGGGTTCTAGTACTCAGGATCTACATATGTTACCCCTCCAACCTCCTGAACCAATGACAATTATCTTTCAAATCATGTAGCCAGTACAAAATAAGTTCTGGCCACATGATTTGAAAGATACTCAGTTTCCAGGGCTACTCTTTTGGGAGGGAGGTGCAGTCAGCAGGGAAGAGTGGGACACGTCCTGGAGCATCCACTTGGATTAAACTCCTCTGTGGAGGAGATCCTGCTGACAGAGAGATCAGCGGTTTTCTCACTGCTGTTCCACCACAGCCCTCTATAGGTTTTACCAGACTGTCACACAGAGAGAGGAGGAGCAGGACAAGAGACTTCAGCCTCTGCACAGGCTGTCAGAGAGAGAGAAGGAGGTGGAGGATCAGAAATGCAGGAGGGGGGAGAAAGAGAATGAGGGATGCAGGTGTAGGAGGAAGAGGAGCAGGGCATTCTACGTAATAAAGAGACGCACTAAAATTAAACTCCCAATTCAAATATAGATACAAACGTCTGAATCATTAATTAAAGCAGCTGCACTGCATGGCATTTAAGGTGTTTTCTGAGAGGTCCTTACTAAATGGGACAAAATGTCCTAAAAGAACCCAGCAAGCAAGAGTTCAGGAAAAAAAAATCCGCCAAGTACAGTGGAAAACGCTTAAGCAAGCAGGGGAGAATTAGGCCAGTGAACATCACTGATTAACACTAAAAACTCCACTGTTATCAATATAAGGCCCTGCCATGCAAAGACCTGAGACCAGGACAGAGACAGTCCCCTCGGCCTACAGGCCCTGAGGCTGGCTCCTCTACCTTTAAATACCTCAGAGGAGCACCACTTACACCAGAACAGCCTTACTCAGAAAGATAGTTACTGAAAAAACACACAGAAGCACAATTACTGACTTCAGAATGCTACCAGGCCCTCGAAACAGTCTTCACCTTCGCAGAGACCATGTCAAAGAGACAGCAACAAAGGAGATAGAGGGAGTGAAAAGAGAGAGGGGGAGATGTCTGACAGGACAGAAAGGACTGTGTTTCTCAAAGAATCTGGCGCTGATCAAAAAATGATTTTTCTGCAGACATGCACTCATACACACACAAAGCCACACACAGAAAATGCAAACTCACACACCCACAGACAGACACACACACAGACATACATACACAGACACACACACAGTGAAACATTCAGCAAGTGTAATTTAAAATCCTGTGCCACAGACTAACTCATTCCTTGATGGATACTGTATGTCAGACCCATTTTAGACACTATCACTAGACACAAAGGAAAGCTTTTACTGTCATGAGAAAAATACAACAAAAGCCACACAACACACAGAGTACATGTGGCTAATGCTGTCTGTGAGACAAGCCCTAATCACGGGGGAAGACTTAACCATTCACACGCTGCATCAGTGTGTCTCACACCGCGTGCAACAGGTTGCCTCTCCAATTCAATATTCAAGCCTGAGAAATCTTTATTGTCCCTGACGGGCAATTCCTTGCGCAGTTAAGTTATAAATAACATTAGGAACGGCATAAAAAATGAACACGGCACAGAAGCCTCCAGGCAAGCTGACTCACCTCCCTAAATCAGGGCTCTACACTCAGTGAATGGCAGTGCAGCGGGCACCCTGTATCTGAATGAGCCGTTCCTCTGGGCTCTCCAACAGTCAGTAGTGGGGTCACGGCTCTGTCTTGCAATGCTGAGAGGCACCGCGCGCTGTTGCTTTTGGATGTCTGTAAGATGCACCCCGAGTCACAGGGTGGCACAGAGGCGAAACACGCAGCCGTTCCCACCGGCTGGCGCTGGAGTATTTCCGCTGGAATAAATGCCGCATGCATTGCACTGTGTTGCCTTCCCACTTCCACAAACATACAGTAAGAGCTCACAGAAACTAACACCTCACTAACAAGGGGGAATGCTCCTAGCTTACAGTTAAGGAGCACTGCTTCTCTGTATTTTGAAAGGAGAAGGACGAATTAGAAAAATCCACCAAAATTACACCAGTCTATACCAACAACTGTCACAAATTTGTTGCTATTAGCCTTGGTGTCAAAAACTGATATCCAAGCTAAAACAACTAAACAAGAGAAGGAATGCTGTAAATGCAATTAAAAGTCAGAGAAATGACATTACATGCACTTAGCGGACACTCTTATCCAGAGCGACTTCCAGCACAAAATAAATATATTTGGATATGTTTAATATAATAATAGCAACAGATGACCAGATGAGTATTCTCACAGGGGAGTGTATAAATTTGTCTCAGAATAAAGCAATATGTATAAACTACACTCAGAGGTGTAACAACATAGTGTCCCCAGGAATAAACGCATCCACTCCAACGTGTCAAATGCCACACTCTTCTGACATCAATGACTCGCTCTGAAAGCTTTTCTTTTCATTATTTGTGAAGGCAGACACGGAATTGTATTGTAGACATATTCCGGAGGGTGTTAATCTGAAATCTCTAGTGCTGTCAGCCTAAACAAAGACGGGGGAGAGAGAGGAATAAAAGTCCAACTGAAACGAATTGACAGCGCTGCGGCTTTGTGATTTCAACTCACTTAATGAAGCATCGCGCTCCCTCGAACGTGAAGCCTTCTTCCCATCCCGTTGGTAAATCTATGTAGGGGGGCAAACACAAAATGACCAAGTAAATAAATAAATAAATATATTAAACAGCCAGGCGAGCAGCAGCACAGCGTGGGGCACAGATCGGGACACGGCCGTAAATAATATGTTAATGAAGGCGTCTGAGAGCACGCGTGCAGCTCTGCGGAACTCTGGTCATTTCGTGCTAGTGTATCCTATGATCTGCAGTGGCATAACGCTATAGTCACCGACCGCGCCGCCTCCGCGAGCGGCTTGCAACATTGTAGCAGCTTTGCCGAATTTCTGTGACAGTCAATGTTACAACCTCTTACGTTACACGAACGTTCGTTCGCATTAATGCCAACATATCGTACTGTATTAATATTCCTTTCAGCCTCGAACGGTCAATGAACGGTGCCTGCCTCCTCGTTCTGCTGATCGTGCTAAAGGCTGTTTTAATTGTCCCAATTTGCGCGTTTTGGGCTGAACCAGCGGTTTGCTTGCCTGTCAATGACTTGACAGGGCACGTGCTAGTTTGACGAGGCAAAGCAGCATCGCTACCTTGACGCAGTTTTGACATCGGACTATCGTAGGTGATTATCCATGTAACCTGTGGTGCGATCCAGCCAAAAGCATGCATCGGAAAAGGTGCTTTGTGGAATGAACAACAAATTTACGAGCAAACCTTAGCTACACAATGATATATCAGATGTCAGTCTGACATTTGTATCGAGGAACACTTTTCAATATACTCTGAGATTACGGAACTTTAAATCAGGCTACTAAAGCGCCATAAATGGAAACTTCTAACGACTCCGCCTCCAATGGATACTCTTTCCCGAGTTTACCTGCGGGGCTGGTGCAGAAATCGTGCCATAACGTGAGGGCTTGTTGCTGCATTTCCCCACTTCGGGTGTTACAGCCCCGTAACTCGCAGCGCGCGGCGCAGTAATAGCGTTCAACTCGTCGCAATACGGCGGTGTTGACAGTCTTAACAATAGTCGCGTGCACTCCGACAGAAGAACTTGCAGGGGATTTAAAAACATTACCTGGAGTTTTTCTATGGCCAGTAATAACGGCCTCGCCAGTGACTGGATGCAACCAGGTTGTGCTCTTCGCTTCTTCACTGTTGGTAAGAAATGGAAAAGGTGAAAAAAACGTATAAAACAGCGCGAGTTGAATATTCACGTGAAAACATGGTAAATACATCCAATGACGGCATCCCGTAGATATTTACTTGATGAAGAAGACGCGTCCATCCCGGGTTACCCCATAACTCCAAACAGACGGGAGACAGGAGAGCCACTCCGGGTTCAGATCCGCCGCCATGTCTGGCAATCTACCCGAGATTGGAGTGCGCGTCTCCGCTCGCGTCGCGCGTACACCGAGACCCTTTTGCTATAAACGGGGTCTGAGAGCGAGCGGAGCGAAGCAAGCCCCTGGGGAACGGGAGCGTGCTTGCGGACTTCTCAAAATCGCTGGTTTTCGCTGAAACTGGGCTCTAGTGTTTACTGAGAGTTGTCTTATTTTGAGATAATCCCAAAAATATCATTTTACAATGACCTTGACAAGCTACCGTGCAAAAGGTTTTATTTTGTTTATCTGTGCTTCCAAAAACAGTAATACAGATCATGTGTTCAATAATTATCATTCAATTCATTATTATAGAGCCAAAAATAATTAATTGAACAGTTTGGCTCATCTGAGACAGAGGACCCACAGTATGTCTGAAAGGAAGATAATAATAACTCAAATGGCAGAATCATTGTCCATTTATTATTTTTTTTATATATAAACACAAACACACCTCGTAGTCACACACTATACTTTATAAAAAGATTAGCAGCAGATGTCCATTTGATAGAGGTATAACCAAGAAAAGCAGGTTAAATGTTTTATCAAAGTGAAGATAAAGAGAAGTTTGAAAGAAACCCAGCATGCATTGCGAGTTCCCAGGGCTTGGCCTGTGGATGGGCCGCACTAGCCTGGAGTGAGGAATACTCCACTGAGCAAAGGTCTGACAGATGGAAAAGGACGGCCGCTGGTGGGCCACCTTTTTTTTTTTTTTTTTTTTTTTTACAGGTGGACCATCTGTGACGAGGAGGTTTTGATTGGTCCACTTGCTACACTGCAGCGTCGGTGACTGTCACAGAGGACGAGGGAAACAATCGCATTCCGGGCCAGGCTTCATCAGATGCTGCAGAGGCCAATTAGCGTCCTCTGCGGACCGCCTGCTTGAGTGGCACACAGACAGGAACATCACACAGAGTCAGACAATCACATGCATGTGCAGCTCACATCTGACAGGGTCTGTGTATGCTCTACCAATAACTTTTTTTTTCTCCCCCTCCCTCTCTTTCTTTTTCTCCTTTCACTCCTTTCTTCTCACTGTTGCAGATGCTTCAGGCATTTATTCTCCATAACAATGCCAGCTGTTTCAGGACTGATGAGAGAAATGGTTTGATTGGGTTTTTGTACTAAAACGTATGGCACAATTTCTCTCCTCTAACAGGGTGGCACAGCAGTAACTTCCTCATTTCATATGCATCACAACACTGCCGCTGTTAAAGATCTCTGTATGAATGGCCGGTTACTGTTGGTGTATTAAGCTTTCACCTGTGCTCCCCAAGGCAAAACCAGTAAACGGACAGTGAGGAGGATGCTGGCAGCACAATGAAGGGTCAAGCTCGGGTGGGTTTGGTTACACCTGTAAGTGAAACCTGTTCTTCCTGTCAAAAGCCTTGGAGCACCGCTGTGTGTGTGTGTTTCTATGAATGCAGCTCGACAAGGGAAAACAAGGGTAATCTGTTCAGACAAAGACATCAGATCGACAACAATCGCAGAAAAATTGACCGTCTCAAGTCCTGACGATGGAGGTTCTAATTTATATCCCTTCTTTTCATGCGCTTTAGAACTGGAAGACACTATAAATTAAATATTAATCCCTCATCGTAATCATAATGAATTACCAGCATGCAAATTTGTATGTCATGCATAAGTAATGTGAGCATCTTTAAGATTTATTGAAGCTAACATTTTGAAATACACTTACGCTTCACGGCACCTGTAACAGGACACTGTAATCATCTTACTGTGCTCTCGGAGAAAAGGAGGGTCATTAAGTTGAGTGTTTTCCTCTGTCTACTGTTCAAGAAAGTTTTTCTCTGCACTCTCCGGCTGAAAAGCTACTGTCTGCTGAGGGATGACCAGCACAGGGTACGTGAAGGGCTGCTGCAGTTTTTTTTTTTCTGACCGCAGTGCAACTTTTAGTTTGATTAAAAATCCTGGCCTGGATTTTGTCATCAATAGTCATTTGGACTGAATACAGTTCTATAGGCAAATATATTGTAGTATGTTGGGAAATATGTTGTTGAGCCCAAGAATATATTGCAAATACATTGGAAAATATATTGAAGCAGAAATATATTGCAATATACCAAAACTGCAATAATTTACATATTTTCAACACACACATTTCAACACACACACTAAAATGCCTTCTATAAAATACATTTTCAATATATTATTTTTGTATAGGGACATTTAAATGATTTAATAACAGTAAATTTCACCCTGAAAGCAGTGTGATCTGAAGATGTGCCATTTGGGTTAAAACAGAAAACCGATCAGTCATCAATAACTTATGCATGCATCACTTACTCATCATTAGCTGATTGCTACTTTATTATTGGCTCATCTCTGACTCATTCCTCAGAACTTCAGATTGATTAGCATTTCTATCAGACTCTGAACACAATTCAGAGGTTTTTTTTTCCCTACCTGAAGTGAACACATAATGTTCATTAATGAGGCCCTCAGTTCACCCTGTTCCTTACCTGCTGTTTGATGTGGAATTCAGAACGACCTCTCTGACTTCATCATCAGGGTTATCTACAGACTGCTGCTGGACAGAGCACTGGGTATCTGCTGGGGGATATCTACACACACACACACACGCACACACACAGGTACAAAAGCACATACACATATATACACACACACACACACACACACACACACACACACACAGGTACAAAACACACACACACACGCACGCGCACACACAGGTACAAAAGCACACACACACACACACACACACACACACACACACATTCTCTCTCCCCAATTTAAGCCCCGCAGCCTGGGTTTCACACCCTGCCTCTGTGTGCATTACAGCCCTGAGTGCATGTTCAGATGGATCAAGCGCAATGCACTCAGTTCTCCTGTCAGTCTCACTCACAGTCTTTCATTCAGTCTGTAAAACCTGTAGAATGTTTCAGCATCACACAGCGTTCTGGAATGCTTTGCCTACACGTTGCTCTGGGAATCTCAGAAGGCACCTGGGCATGCTCTGTGAGAAGACAAAGCCCAGAGGAGAACTTTAGATTGGACACACCGAGCAATTCTACATCTGCCACTTACTCGCTGTGTGCTTCTCACTTCCAGATAAATATCTTCCCTGGGGTGTTGATTTTCACGGTTTTTATTTTGAGGGAAGCTTGAATTTCAAGATGGAATTTGGTACGCGTGTTCAACGGCAATTGCATGCTTAACTAATGATATTTTTCAGAGAACAGACCTAAAATAGCAACAGGGCTAAATGTTGATTTTTCAAAATGAGATCCAACCACCCCACCACCCCCCATAAAAAAAATTCTTTCAGATACAATCCACGTGAATTGTGACACCCCCAGGCCCTGTAGCAAAGATCAGTATCAGCTTTGTAGCATACAATTGAGGTGCGTAGAAAGGTGTCACCTGACACCAGGGTATCTGAACGCTCTCTGTTTGTGCCTCTGTCTCACATTGTGCAAGACATGCGCTCTGTTCCCGCACTGGGTTGCGCGCGTGCTTGTGTGTGTGTATCGGTGTGTGTGTGTGTGTGTGTGAGGGAGAAAGAGAGAGAGAAAGAGAGAGAGATGTGCGATGTGTGTGTGATGTGTGTGTGTGTGTGTGTGAGGGAGAGAGAGAGAGAGAAAGAGAGAGATGTGCAATGTGTATGTGTGATGTGTGTGTGTGTGTGTGTGTGTGTGTGTGTGTGTGTGTGTGTGTGTGTGTGTGTGTGTGTGTGATGTGTGATGTGTGATGTGTATGTGTGTGTGTGTATGTGTGTGTGTGTGTGTGTGTGTGATGTGTGATGTGTATGTGTGTGTGTGTGTGTGTATGTGTGATGTGTGTGTGTGCGTGTGTGTGTGTGTGATGTCTGATGTGTGAAAGGTGTCAGTGGTCAGATGCACTCCCAGAGAGGGTGAGAGGGTATGTTTCTCCAGCCCTCTTACTGGAGCCTTGAGCACTGCCATGTTTGCAGGTTTGTGCATCAGCTCAACTCTCTGTTACTTTGATTCGATTGAGCTGGTAATTGAACACTGATCACTGTCTGACACCTCTTGAGAAATATCTGCTTCAAGTCCTTGAAGAACATTTAATTAACCGCACAGCTAATTTATTTTAAACTCAATACAGACATGTTGAAGTAACCCCTTTACTTTTATCTTTTTTTATTAACACAAACACACCTTCAATGACATTTCTGTGCAGAGGGGCCCTCCAGAGATGCAGGCTATAATTCATTTAAGATCAAAATCAAACCAGATTAAGAAGAGTTGGAACCAGAGCCAGCACACACAGATGTGGTTCAGGACTATGGTTGAGACCCCCCAGTACAGCACGATGTCACATACTGGGAGAGAGAATGCAGGTGCTGTTGTCTGTTTTTGGTTCTTTTTGTAATGTTAAACAAGAACTCAGTTTGTACAAAGTCTGCATCTTGAAGCTAGCTGCAATGCCAAAACTGGCGTCATCACCCCGCCCCCCGTACCCCAAAACAGCCCGGGAAAGTTAATAAGCCTTAGCCAATGGGGCGTCTCAAATCCCGAAAGAATCCTGCTGCAGCTGGGCTTGCTGTACTTTGTGCTGTGCCGAATAATTATCTCCATTATTTATGTGGAAGGCACCCTGATCCATGGGAGATCGCATCAGACAACACGGTATTGCAAGTAATGACCAAACACGTAATCAAATCACAATTACAACTCAGAAGGCTGCGCACCCATCACGCGCACTAACAGAGGGCTGGGGTCTGTGCAAAACACACTGACAGTCATTTGAGACTCTAGCAGTGAGGGGGCTACGGTGTGCTGCTGTCATCTTACTCTCTCTCAGTGTTGACCATTTAATTTAAATTCACATTCACAGCTAATGTCTGAGGGAGAGGGCTACAATTTGCGCATTGTTGACACTTATATTACGTCTCTTTTGTCAGTGAACAAAAGCTTCCGCCAAGCAACAGAAAAAAATTCCGCTGAAAACAATCACCTGTGATGCCTACAAACATCAAGGAGTGCTGGGCTGCCAAGAGCAATGAAGCTCAGTCATAGACTCGTTGACAGAAATGTCTTTTTAAACATGTTTGCCTCTAAACAGGGCTTGGCTGTGTTTTCAGGCTCAAAGAGATCCTTAAGCATGAGAAAATCACAGAAAACTGCCTGTGTTACAGCAGAGGGTATGCAGAGATAGCAATCTGGCTTTCAGAAACGCCTTTACATGTGTAATGGCACAGATATGTGACAAACAAACAAAGGTGTCTGACTGGTCTGGAATATTCAAAAACCCAAATAGCCAATGATGCTCCAGCGTGCTGTCTGTCTGTGACGCAGTCCCCGCAACACTACTGCACACGCTCAGTTACTGATCCTGGCTTCCTCTCAGAACATGCCTTGCTCTGTGCTGCTCAGCATTTACTCTGTATGGAGAGCAAAAGAACCCTGTTTCCAGTTCTAGCGCTGCACACACAAACACACATGTACATGGACACAAACAGGGAGCGAGAGAAATAGCTACAGCAACATCTTACAGGGGTCTAACTGATAGACAAAGAACAGCATGAGGTTACATAACAGACCCAGGAATCTAGTGAGGCCAGACTAGGGGTGTCAGTGTGAAATTATTTTGTGTATCAGTGTGTAATTAATGTGTGTGTCAGTGTGTAATCAATGTGTGTCAGTGTGTAATTTGTGTATGTGTAATTAAGACGTGTCATTGTGTCATTAATCTCTGTCAGGGTGTAATTACTGTGTGTACATCAGTGTGTAATCACTGTGTGTGCATCAGTGTGTAATTAATGTGTGTGAGTCAGTGTGTAGTTACTGTGTGTGTCAGTGTGTAAATAATGTGTGTAATTAATATGCATGTTCCATAAGGGTGTCAGTTCAGCACACAAATTATAATAATAGGAGGTGATTGCTCTTCAGTGTGTATCTTGCACTAAGTATGTACTCACAATAGAAATCAGCACTGTTTAATGCAGCGCTATGCTAATGCAGGGACAGCACTGAACTAGAGGCAGGGCTGCAACAACACATTCCTATAGATTTTTTAATGCTTTTAACCTTCGTACGGAACCTTTCTGGAATCAGCAGTTGGACATTAGGGCCATCTCACAGCGATAACCTCTGCAGTCATGCAGAAGCGCTGAAGCAAAATGAAGTAGGAGCTTATTGGAGGATAGGCACTACTCCACTGACATCATCAGGGCAGCTCATAGGGGCTTAGTGAATCAGAGGGTGCCTGAGAGCCATGAAACGAGGAAACCCCTCCCAACCTACCTACCCCAGTGACACTAAGCCAATCTGTTGGGCTCCCAGGCATTGTCCCCTCATCACCTGCCCCCCTACCCCATGAAGAAATTTAAAGAGAACCAAGGACTGTTCATGATCAGTACCTCACTTTACTAGCAACGTGCATATCTTACTGGAGCAGTGACAGTGACCTTAATGTTCCTTGAAAAATAAACCCCCCAGGGAAAGTGTTTGGCTGCAAGTGTGCACCAAGTCACGGCCAATTCGAGGAACACCCGACACGTCCACACGAAACCCTTCCCTGGGGTTTTTTTAATTGTTTATAGAAGCTGAGTAAAATACAGAGTGAGACTTTGAATAAGAACAAAAAAATCCTTTTCTGCCTGTCAGTTTCCACCATCTGCAGCCATGCTTAGTAAGTGGGAGCATTACGGCTCATTATAGCTTGTGTATACATTCACTGCATGATGCTGTTTTCCTTCCTCCTGGGATGCGAGGCTGAGTCTTGAGCAGGTGGCCTTGAAGCGTGCAGCCTGTGCAAGGCATTGGGCTTTTAGGAGAGCAATCCATTCAGATTAGCCAGCTTTCCTTCACAGCAAATCAACTGTATTTCACAAGGTGTTCTCGCCTCAATGATTGACAGGGGCCCTGGAGAATATCGGAAACATCTAAAACACCCAAAACATCTAAGACGCCCGAAACGCACAAAACATCTTTGCTCTTCCGTGTGGCTGCTGTGCGCTCCTGACCTCTCTAACCTGGTCGGCCGAGTCTGCCTCTCGGCACTGCAGATCTACAGGAAATCGAAACACACCCCTCTCTGTCAGAAACCTACCGCTGACTCTCAGTACCTCTGGCACAGACAATCACATCCAGGTCAAGCCAGCGCTGACCCCTGAGAGGAAACTGAAGTTTCACAGCACAGACATGGAGATCTTCATGCTGATACACCCACTGCACTCTACTTACTGCAGCCATATACAATCTGTGCACCAGTCTTTGCACTGTCCCTTGTTCCCTGAAGCGTGGTACAGCGGATATGCAGTATGGAACAGGGGTCAGAGGTCAGGGGTCAGGAACCCCAGGCTGTAGTTGGTTCGGATGGCAAGTCACACGCTCCTGTCGTCCCCCTGAACATGTGCTTTAACCTGACCTGCTCCTGCATTAACCCAAGAACAGTTCCCTGTAATAGGCTCAGCTGTGGACATTGCATGTTGTGTGTATGGATATATCTGATCTGGGAATAAATAAAAATCATAAATGCTGCATCAGAACTTTATACTGTACAGAACTAAGGAGTGGAGCAGATCCTGACCCACCTGTTAATTAAAAGCAAAGAATATCATTCTGTCTAGAGCTGAACGCACAACGCTGAACCAGTCCAGTTAAACACATAATGTCACACTTGTGCTGAAGGCTTGACAGCATTCATACAACTTTGTGACAAGGTTGTGGGAACGTTAGCGTGTCTGTTCACTTTGAGGCATGTTCTGACTGGAAAAGAGACCTGTTTGTAATCCGTGGCTGTACAAGGGTGTAAGGGAGATTCAATTTCAGCCAATTTCTGCCAAACACAAGCTGCAGACTGCTGAGACAAGGAAAGGTTTCACTGAACCTGCTCATAATGCTTTATTTTGGCGTGCACTTTTCAGTAGTCATTATAATAACATGGATTTCTCCTTCAATAATTCATAATTATACAGCACATTCTGGGGCTGCAGCTGGAATGACGCCAGGGGTAATTTATGATTTCAAAGAAACCACAGCAGAAAGTAGGCTTCACAGACCGCAGGACTGGGTGCTGGCTGGAGCACAGGATGGTAAAGTGTGAGCTGCACCGTAATGAGAGGAGTGGTCCGCCCTATAGCTGTGTTTGACAGGATGGTTGGCTCTTTTATTCAGCTTCATTAAAGCTGGCGCGAAAGGAGCACATCCTCTCTGACTGAGAAACAAATCCCTCACATACCCAAACACCCTTCCTGTTGTGGTAAGGTCTGTGCTCTTAACCACAAGGTTCTGGGCTTATGTCCCAGGTGGAGACTGTGTTATGTGTATATGGACGATGTTTATGAACGTAGACTGTGTATCGTGCGTGTGGATAATACGTACATGTATTACGTGCATGAATGTGGGCTGTGTAAGTCTCCCAGGAGACGACCATCTGCTAAAATCATGTAATAAACTACATTTATTATTCATGTAATAAGTGACTTAATGTGGCGTGGTGTGACTTGGTGGAGCGGACGCTTTCGGAGCGCTGACAGCACTCCCCCGAGGGGCCCGTCACGCTCATCACGCCCCTGTCTGTTGAGCGAGGCCCGTCTGCAGTGACACGGCTGAGCAATGCAGTCTGGGAACGCGAAGAATGGAATGCTGGGATGTTTTTTTTTTCCACAGTCAGCCGCGGGGGCCAGGGGGTGCGCGTCCACGGAACGCCCGTTTCCGTCTCGCTGGGGTCAGCCTGAGGCACGCACACTTCACCCTCACGCCCTGACTGAGAGCTCACCGGGGCTGCTCCAGCAAAGTCAGCACGACTCCCCCAATCTCTCTCCTCTCCCGCCAGCTTCTGCTACGCTTACGCCAGACTCTGGATCTGCCACAAAGAGGGAAGGTTTCATTTCATCAGAGAGGAGAATTCTGACTGGCTCAGCATTCGGAGCAGGGCTGAAGCCCTCGCGTGAAACAAGTGATCTTGTGTGTACGCGTGTGGGTGTATGTGTGCGTGCGTACGTGCATATGACTATTTTTGCGTGTATGAGTGTATGCATGAGTGCTTATTCAGGTGAATAATCCTTCCCACTTCAGGGTCTGCCGCCCCCCCTACCCCCACCCCCACCCCCACCTCCGCTCACTTTGACAGTGACAAATGCAAAACAAACAAACAGCCCGTCGGGCATGACAGTTGGCGTGTTCCTGTCCCTGACTGAGCTATTTGTCATGCTGGATTATCAGACTGCACCTCTGCTCGGGGCTAAATCTACCCCCCACCAAAAAAAAGGAGCTAAATAACCGGTGACAGTCAGCAGAGATACTACTTGAAAGTGGGCAGTGCTGGGCGGGGCGGGGCAGAGCAAGGCAGATTAAAGAGAAGGCTGGGCAAATATTTCTGAACTTTCTGATCCTTCTAAGGTTTACCTGCTTTATAGGCTATTACACAGCATATCCTTCTGCACTCTGATTGGCTAGTAGACTCGGCACAAAGTTGGTTGGGCTTCAGTCAGGCTTTGATGTTTTTGTTGGGCTGCCACGTTCATGCTGTTCTGTAACCTTATGCAATACTTGCTGGTAGTAATATTTATGCTTCTGTAATGCATTACATTCATTTCAAACATCCCACTGATGTTTATGTTTCTGTAATGCATGCTCACAGTAATGTTTATGCTTCTATAATGAATACTCACAATAATGTTTAGGCTTCTGTAATGGACACTTGCAGTAACGTTTAGGCGTCTGTAATGGATGCTTGCAGTAATGTGTAGGCTACTGTAATGCACACCCTTTAGTAATCTTTAAGCTTCCACAATGCATGCTTACAGTAATGTTTAGGCTTTTGTAATACACGCTTACAGTAATGTTTAGACTTCTGTACTTCTGTACTTTCAGCTTCTCTAATGCATGCTTGCAGCAGTGCCTATGCCTATGTAATGCGAGCTCTTCAGTAATATGAAGAGAGGTCCTGACTTTGTGACACTGCTTAGGACATGGCTTTAGGGTAAATGGAGTTACAGCAGCACAGTCTGTTGTACAGTTTGTTGGCGTGTGGTTGCACCGTCAGAATTAAACAGCACTTTCTCCTTGAGGACCTGTGGTCTGTTAAGAGGATTTTAAAGCTTTAATGGACTCCACTTACACAGTCTGGTGATGCTGCGACTATGTCTCGCATCACTAAAACGTTCAAAAGCGGGTCTGACTACCGATCTGGTCTGATGAGATATGATACCCACAAAAAGAGGAAAAAAGTAGATGACAAATTCAATAAAAGAGGAGAAGTTGTGATTGGTGTGCTCGCAGCCGAAGCGATTTGGTATTCTTGTGTGATACACAGTCCTGTGCAGTTTAATTGCCTCGGCAGTCGCGTGCGTGCCTGCACTCCTGATTCTCCTCCTCTCTCCCCGTCGCTCCTGTGCAGCTGAAACGCGACTCCAACGGACATGCAGCCTGAGGCCATGCGGCTTACTCATTCTCTGCATTCACCTGCGAGCGGCAAAGTAATGCAATGTGTTACCATGGCCTCCAGCGCATTACCATTATTTCCAGTGTGTTACTGTTCCTCTCAGTGTGTTACCATTGCCGTCCAGTCTGTTACCGTCATTTCCAGTGCGTTAACATTGCACTTGGTGTGTTACTGTTAATGGCCATAACGTCTTCCATTCATACGACAGCAAATGGACTCTGCTCAACAGGCTGGATTCGGCTTGGCTTTTGGACATGTGTGGACGTGTGACACACTTTCTCTTTTAAAGTTTTCCTTTCTTTCACCCTGACTTTTTGAGTCTGTAACTGTGCAGTAGTCACCACTACAGCCTCTACCCTCACGCCGGAGCTCTAAAGAGAGGCGAATGCTCTCCTCCCACACACTCACACCTTTTCACACTACAATTCCCACAGTGCACTGCACATGAGTGAAGCCCAGCAGGACTGGAGCATCTCTCGCTGACGGCTACCTAGCAACTCACAGACACCTCTCAAGTCCCTAGAGGGCGTTGATGAGCTGTGTGGTGAGATATCCTGGCTGACACAAGCCATCTCACCCCGGAGGAACGAAACCACTCCTGTAAGATGATGACACACTGACGCAGCCCAGACTCCAGTGTGTGATATCTGAGCTGGAGGGGTCAGCCTGTGCTCTACACCAACGCCTTTACCGACTGAGCCTCTAACAAACTTGTGGAAATACTTTTTGAAATTATTTTTAGATTTCTTTTCTTCTTTTCTAGTTATTCATGCCATATCAGTAATAAAACTCTTAAATTCTCTTTGCCTTCTAAATGCCTTTCATTAATTGAATCTGTCCTCAATTATAGATTGCTAAAATCAAATTCTGAATTGAACTCTGTGTGAACTGCCATGTTGTAATGAAAAAAAGAGTGGTCTGCGTTTGAAGGGAACTATTTTAAAGATATTGAAGCCATTTCCACATTTCATACATTTTAGTAGATTTCTTAAATCAGGGTACACAATGTACCTGGGTGGAACTCAAAACAATCAGAATTATTCAGTGTCCCAACATTTTTGAGGACTCTATTAAATAGAAATGCCACTTGCTGTTTATTTCTCCCGATGGACCTCACTCTCTTCCTTTCTCTTGTCGATCTCTCCCTCCCTTGTTCCCTGCCTCTCAAATTGAAATTCTCCCTCTCTCCATCCCTCTCCCACTGCCAGAGTCCTGAGTTGTAGTCCTGTGTTCCCCTGCAGGAGAGGTGTTTTATGAAGTGGAATAAATGGTAGGAATATTCATTTGTCTTTTGATTTCCCACTGGAGAGACTTTTATAGATGTACACACTGTGTGCTTATGCTGACTCCAGCCTACTTCTCCGCCTCCATCTCCCCCCCAACCCTCCCACCCCCCCAACCATGGAAAGTGCAAACTTTGGGAGTTTTGATTAAGACATTCTGCCGAAATCCAGCCCTGATCCTGCAGCGACACAACACAAGTCCACACCTGCCGGGACTCACACACAAACCTCAGCAGAGCAGGAGGTGATCCCGGAGCCAAATTCTCCAATCTAACACAGGAGGGGCGTGTGGGAGGCTGACAGCCGGAGCCACCGGGTGTCTGTGAGAAGCGCTCCCACCTCAATCAGCACACGAGGCTGAGCTCCCCTCCGAGGTGCTGTGAATCACGGCAGCAGTCTGCCAGGTAACCTCCGCACTGTCCCACCTGTGTTCCACCATTCCTCAGACAGCTTTACGCCTGTAAGCTCCCGGGACGCTCTGCGGTGGCCAGACAAACGACCTCAGGATTCAATGGTTCCAATATCTCGGCGCAATAACCAACGATCAAAGACACATATTAGTCTCAGCACATGCAATATTTATGATTTTTTGCATCCGTTTGGACACTTTTTATGAGTTTTATAGCTCAAGGAAAATGAAGCAGGAGACATTTTGATTAAATAGTGTGGATGGTCAGGTTGTATTAAATTCTACATTTTTCCTCAGTAGATTTATGTTTACAGTTCATTAACTTGGTGCACATTCGACTTCCTAGCCAGACAAAAGGCAATGCCTTGCCGATGCCTCATTCACCTCTCCTACCCCGTGGTAACAGTAAGCAGGTAATATTTCCGCATTCATTCCACGGCTCTCACTCATAATTGTTTTTCTATTTTTAATTCCAGTGAAAAGATGGGATCTGGACGCTAAAAGTCCACCGTTCCCCTGAGATAATCAAACTTGCCATCTGTTCCAGCAATTCGGTTATCCATACAAAGTGTGTTTCCAAACTCCACTGTGCATTAGTCCTTGCTCTGGGTCCAATGTGCACCACTCCAATGGTACTGTGTCCCTCTCTACTGTGCCTCAGGGTGTATTAATCCCTGACTGGACTGATCAGAACACAGTAGCACCCAAAACCTTGCAGAAATTTTGTCCTGAGGAGGAGACAGGCTGGAATTGTCCTGTCAGTTTGATAAGATATATGGCAGTGTTTGCCTGCCTCTGTGAGAATTGCTCTTAATCACTTAGATTGAGCTGGGAACGCGATGCTTATCTACATTCTAGTCTACATCTGGCTTAAGTCTTTTCATAAAAAAAAGTTGGAGGCGTGTTTGCGCTCATTAAAATTTAACGAATATTTGAGGAAATTAGTTTCTTCAATTTGTCTCTGTTCTCTTTCCTCATCACCTTACAGGCATTCGGCTTAATTAATTGGTCGAACTTCAATTTAAGATTTCATTCAAGAAACTGTTGCAAGTGCATGTGCATGCTCTTCTTGCACACCCCTACTGAACTGAGCTCACCCCTGCTAACAGGGCTAGCAAATAACTGACAAAGATGCTGCATACAGACCAGTGTTCAGCGGAATCAAAATCATCCAATCACTGGGGCTCTATTTGAAGAAGGTCAAAACCCACAGGCCCAGGCGAGAGAAGCAGTGATACAGGAGATCACACAGAATGTGCCAGTCACGACACCATGGCTACCGAATCAATCAATCAATCAATCAATCAATTGATCAATGAGACTCGCCCCAGTGGTGTTAGAACTTTGGCGTTTTGCCCGGAACATCACCCCAGGGAGACACACTGCAGAAGGGTGCTGGGTGTGTGCTGTGTGCATTTAGCGTCTGGCAGCATCCGGTTCCCCCCTATATCACTGACACCACCGTAAAAATACAACATAAAATTGATTAAAAATGCATTAGTTTTATATTCAAACCGGGACCCCTTCTTCTCCCACGGAAAAAAAAAAAAAGTCTGACGGAATGAATTGAACTCATTATTATCGGCTGGGCTGCCGTCCAGATCGTTTTCATCCGGCGCGGGGTTTTTATGAGTACATGGGTGGAGTGTGGGCCATTGAAGAGCTGAGAGGTGAACGGCCTGTTCCGCAGCTGAGGGACACTACAGTGGCCTGTGAGGGAGAGCTAATGGAAACCCAGCAATGAGAGGCGATGGGGATACTCTTCCTGCATGGAGTTACTCTTCCCCAGGCCCCTCTTTATGGGCTGAAGGGCTAACAGCTCCTGCATGTTTTAGGAACATCCGAACCTGACGACCCTCTAAAGTGCTGTTGAAAATTTCAAACCAGCTTCAATCATTGAAACAGCCTACCCGTTTAACCAGCAACCCACACACCTGTACTATGTGTCCAGTTAAACACTTTCCCTGGGGTTTACTTTCATATAATGTAACCCTGGATCATGATTTTGGCGCTTTCTCTTCATTGATTGATACCCTTGGTTTCCTAAAAATATTAGGCCTGCAGCAAGCACAGTAGCTTTTCAGTGATGAGGACTGTGATTTATCAAGGAGAGGGGGCGTGTGGCACAGTGTGGAGCGGACTACGATTTATTAAGTGGAGGGCATGTGGTACACACTGGAGCAGACTATGACTGACCAAGGGAAGGGGGTGTTTGGTATAGACTGGAGCAGACTATGCTATACCAAGAGGAGGGGGTGTTTGGCATAGACTGCAGCAGACCATGTTATTATTAAGGGGAGGGGGTGTTTAAGACTGACTGGAGCAGACCATGATTGATCGAGGGGAGGGGGTGTATGGGACAGACTGGAGCAGAACGACCTCTCCGTGTAGCCACTTCCTGCAGATGAAGCTCGCTGAGTTCTGTTCTGATTGGTTGTTTGTCCAACGTCTCTGATTCATCAGGATAGAGTCTGGGACTTATCACCCAGTGATGCCTCTTCCCAGTGATTTTTCAGTTCATTTATTCATGTTTATTTACTTAAGCATGTCCACTTGCATTAGGGGCGGAACTATTGATTACGACATTGCTGAAAGTATGGACACAAATGGTGGTTACCACAAATGGTGGTTTCAGTGCACTGTAGCTAATGAGAGGATTATCAGCTTGACTGGAGGTGGATTAAAGGGTATTAAACGGGCGGAGATAACGAAGAAACCAGTTTGTAACGTAATTAAATCCCAATCACTCAGACTCCAGCCAGACAGGGGTCTCTGGACTTTGGAACAGAGAGGCAGCAAGTTTAAATCCCCAGTGTAGTTCAGCACCGCTGTTCCTCCAGAGTTCCACAGCCCAGTATTCTATCAGAGTAATAATTCAGCCAGTCAGGAAGCAACGCACAAAATGTCACACCCCGGGTGTGGGGGAGCCTCACAATACAGAGTGCTCTGTATTAGCCTGTCAAAAGCTTAGTCCTAAGCAATGTTGGGAAAATGTTCTTGAGTAGCTGCAACGTCATTGCAACGTTGGGGAAACGTTATGAACCAGTCAGGAAAGTTTCTCCTGTGCTCCTCAGTGAGCTGCTTCTCCTGCCACAGTGTAAGAGCATGTGCTTAACCATACTATAAATACTGTAGCGATGTGGATGAAGCCTTTACACATGTCTGTCTGAGCGCAGACATTCACACCCTGCTATTACAGCCTTAACTAACCTCGGGGATACTGACACGGGGACAGATTTAATGAGGCAGTAGGTAGGGAGGCGGTGAAGCATCAGGTCTGCAGGGCCATGAGAATCCCCTGCCTAGAGTAGGCTCAGGGGGGATTAGAGCCCCTCGGTGTGGGAGGAATCAATGGCATTACCCCCTGCTCTGATCCTTACCGCCACAGATTGGCTCCTTCGGTCTCCCATGGCGACAGGGGCAGAGCAGAACAGAGGATGAGGGTAAACACCACCTCGGCAGCCCAGAACCATCAAGAGATAATCATCCCTGACCCACAGCTGCTAGCAATCATCCGGGGGCAGCCAAGCATGAGGACAGATATGTTTTTTTTATTTAATCAATACATTAATTCTCCTTTTCAAACTGTCTCTGAGCATAGTATTAAAGCCACGCAGATCCATACCAGCATCTTCTCAAACACGATCAAAATGGCTATAAAGCACTTAGCCAAGATTCGCCACCCTGTCCACACTCTGTGGAGGGAGATCATTGGCCTTCCACAGTGGCACAAAGCATGCTGGGACCGATCCCATCCCCTCACAGCAATGATGTTGAAAGATGTGACGCAGCCATTAGTGGTTCCCAATTCGCAGGGTCCTCAGAAATCAGGCACCTTGCTGGACGACCCCTCCAGAGACCGTGTCATTAGGTTTATACTTATTGCTGATCAGTCATGGACATAGCAGGTGGGGATTCAGTCCTGCTACCATAGAACATTTCCCTTAAATCCAGTATTTAAACTAAACATTAAATCAATTACCGTTATGAAATTACAAAACCAATGCACTTGGTCCTTACGGGAGAGCACAGGGCACTCCCATTTCCTTCATTCAGACTGTTTAAAGCAACAGCGATAGCGCTCCGACTACATCACACTTTTTTTGCTTTCCAAGCAGCAGTACCTGCAATACAAAGGTGGAACAGGGGGCATTGCGGAGCAGAGGTGACGGAACAGGCTTCACAGCAGGCAGTCTGAATACCAGAGAGGCCTCTGGGAGTCGGCTGGAACAGAACAGTGCTCCGAGGCACAGACTCATTCTGGATGCGTGTTTTTTGCACTGTCTGTCACAGAGCACTGGGCCAGCGTCTTACAGAGGAAGGACAGGGTCTCCCGGGGCGGAGTCCCATTTGCATCTATTGATTTCCTGTCAGCCAGATGGATGGATGGTATTAAACCAAGAGCAGAGGCACAGTGTTATCATGATGGAGTTCCTGAAACACAGCCCTCTCTGCACACACCTGAAACACAGACATATGCGCACACACCTGAAACACAGATTTCTCTGCACACACCTGACACATAGACCTTTCTCCACACACCTGAAAAGCAGACCTTTGATAACATTGATATTCAGAACAGAAAGAGCTACTCTTAGAGGTATTTATCCAGGTTTCTAATATTTCCCTCAAAAAGCTGAGGTTTACACGCACACGACTCAAAGTTATTGACGGTCTGGATGTCTGCAGGCCCTTTAAAGAAAAGACTGAGGCATTTTAACACCCACATCAGACACAGGCCTTCTCAACAGGGGGTAGGCTATGTCTGCCACTCCTCCCACCCTGACTCCCTGGGGTATCTCCTGAAGGCTGCTAGCTGGACTCACTCAGCACGTGTGTCCACTGTAACATCTGTATGATTGGGTCCTTGCATTTGGGACCTGGGTCTTTAGTACAGCTCATCTTGGCAGGGTGGGGTGCTGTTGCCAGGGCGAATAAGTGCAGAGAAAAAGGTTTGTCTATGTCACAGTTCCATTGATTAATGGAATTAAACTGTGTTCAAACAAGTCCATGCTTGAAAATCAGCTTTTCCTCCCCAAGACCCTTGAGTGTTGGAAAGCTGGGTGAGTGAATGGTGTTCCCTTTACTGAAAATAACCAGCTACCTCTCTCAAGCTCATCCACTTCGGTAAAGACTAGAGCTACTAAACAATCTCACCGAGAACCAACAACAGGATGAGTGCTCATTTAGATTTTTTTTTCTTCATTTAAGCGTTCTGTTCACCGCTCTTATTTGCACTGATGTGTTTTAATAGGTTTCATGATTTCAATTTTTCACATTTTCAAAGTGCCTTTTATCTGGTGTATTAATATTTTGTTATCATGGGATTTGGCGCACAATTACCAGTGATTGTTATGACTGTTACAGTACGTTTGGAATGGTCGCACTCAGCGCTGATATTAGTCCTGCTTGCAGGGTTGTGCTCGCCACTCTGAACCGATTGCTGCAGAGACCCAGTCAGAGACAATGGCAAAGCCCCCTGCGCCAGAGCCCAGAGCCTAAGCAGCTTACTCAAGCACACAATGTGCAGGGGCTCAGCCAAGGTTTGAACTTGCAACCCCCTGGGTACAAACCCAGCCACGGCCCCCTTTCTCTGAGCTGAGCGTGGGCCTGAGCAGTCGTCCCAGGGGCGTTCCCCACAGGGCCCTGTTCAGTTCTCAGCTCACTCTCCTCCCGCATCGCAGCGAGAGAGGGTTGACACCGGAGAGGCGGCGGCTCCATTCGTTGTCTTGTCACACAAGCGAATCTAATCAGCGGTTCCCACTGGGATGCCATGACCACTGCGGGATAAACAGAGGAAAGAGACAAAGCCTCCAGCTCACCGCGGCCCTCGGCTGATCCTGACTCCGGATGATGAAAGGAGAGGTTACCTCCTCCGGCCTTTTTACGTGGCAGTGAAAATCCAGAGCTCACGCTGTGACACGGGCATCCACACTTCTCACACAGTCTCCCGGCAGCCGTCACACGGAAGAGCCTGACACTGTAAAACCACTGAGAGCAGCGGTATCAGAAATGCCAGCGGATTGATGGATGAGTCACTGTGTTCCTCCGGGGCTGCAGAGGGCACCAGAGTTCACCCACCACACCTTCACCAAGGGAGGATCTCCAAGGCAACCAGTCTGAACATAATAAATGAGCCATACCATTGCATCACAAATGTTAATCAAAGAGAACAAGGACTCTGCAGGCCATTGTAGCTCACTCAGGCATAGGTCTCAAACCCCGCTCCCAGAGGGGCACATGTGTGTGCCAGATTTCGCTCCAATAAATTTGCATGTCTTAGCAAAGAAAAAAATTATTTAAGAAGTAACATTAGCTTACGACTGTGCATTTCCCAAAAAGCAATGCAGTAAAATATGTCTGGGGTGTTCTGCAAAACTACAAAATCCACTGTGTTTTGTCATTTGCAGAAATGTAAAAAAAAGGTGAAACTGAGTAAATTATTGGGATAATTAGGTAATTAAGAGAAGATCTGAATGAAATCCCCCATGCACACCAGGCCTCCGGTTTGAAACAGCTGGCGGAGGATTTCTGGATGCTTTTGAAGCTGCTCAGGAGTTCACCAGGTACGCTGTGGGCATTCAAATTACAGTTCAAGTTCTTCCTCTTTAATAATTTCTTAGTATAAATGAATAATTTCAGGAAATTGAGGTGTAAACACATAGGCTTTACACCATGTACCATAATGTGCATCCATTCAGGGATTTGCAAATGTATGTTTTTGTAACATTTTTAATTTTAATGAGGTGTCATTCATAACTAGTTTAGAGTGAGCATTATTTTAAGATGAATCTTGCCCTCATAAAAATTTACATGTCTTAAGTTCAGTATTGTACCACGGACAGAATATGATGGAAAGAATATAGATTTATTTCTTGAAACTATAAATCATCTTTGATCAAGTCCATGAAGAGACAGATATCCTTACTCATCATGCCCTTTATGAAATTTTAATGAGGCAATGTTATTGGAAGTATAGAAGGACACAGTAAGGCACTATGAAAAATTGTATGTCCAATAGCCATAATGACAAAAGAGCAAGAAATTGCGCTCTGTAATCACTGAAGGTCTGTGTCATACTTTATATTACTTTTACATTACATTTACTATAGTCACTTGGCAGATGCTCTCATCCAGAGAGGCTTACAAAGCAAGGGAACAAAAGTACATCTAATAAGGTCACAAGAACAATGGTAAATACAGAACACTCCAGACCACATCTGGTCATGTATCTGCTGTAGTAACCAGTGCCAAACTTAATAGAATATGTACTACACTAATTACATCAGCAACAAGTTCAATAGTAGTAAAATAAAAGAATAGGAATGATTTTAGTGTTTATTAAGAATTAAGTAGGGGCCATCATAAAGAATACTTGTAGCATAGTGGTTAAGGAACAGGACTCAAAACTGAAAGGTTGCTGGTTCAATTCCCTGCTGGGGCACTGCTGTTGTACCCTTGGGCAAGGTACTTAACCCACAAGCACCTCAGTAAATATCCAGCTGTATAAATGCATAACATTGTTAAAAAGCTGTAACCAAAGTAAGTCACTCTGGATAAAAGCATCTGCTAATTGTCAATAATGTAATGTATAATGCACTGGAATTGTCTGAACGTGTTATGTAATCATCATGGAAACGGAGGTCTTATGTGTGCTTCATGAAGGCCCGAGAAATTTACTCTTACTACGAAGTTTGCCCAGGATCTGCATGCTTGATGTTCACAGCAATAAGCAAGGCTGTGTCACATCCTTCTGCTACATTAACCTGAACCCCGATGGATCAGTCAACAGAGAGTAATACGGGTCAGAACTGCAATGAGGCACACCAGGGCCATTTAGAACGGAAAACACAGCGGATATGATCTGCTCAGGAGGGGAATGAATCATGATTCCGCTCCCTCTCACAAGGTGAGAGGGAAAATCACCAGGTCATTTATTAGTTTTACAACGGGGCCAGTTTATCCTCTTTAATGCTGGCACAGAAAGGAGCGCGTGTGTGTGAGTGTGTTTGTGCAGAGCTCCATCTGATCCGCCTTCCTTATCTCCTCACAACAGACCGGACCCCTGCACCCCGCCTGGTTCTGGTCGGGTCCGAGAACAAACAGTACTGAAGGGGAAGGGGGCTCCTTTTTCACACTTCCAGCTCTCATGCCCCCCAGTTGGGACCCTTCAGGTGAGCCCTCTGATGTGGGTAAACACACGTCAGCATGCCAGATTTTCTTGTTGGGGAGGGGTCTAGGGGAGGACAGACACGGGTGTGAGGTGCACTGTTTCAAAGGAAGACAAAGAGCACCAGAACCAATCCTGCTTCAGCACCGCGGGGTTCCGTTTTAACATTACCACAGTGCACCAATGGTATTAAATCATGGACTCTAAAACATGGACTCTCTCCTGTATAACATACAGTCTACCACACTAAAACATGGGCTCTGTACTGTTTAACATACAGTCTACCACACTAAAACATGGACTCTCTACTGTGTAACATACAGTATACTACATTAAAACATGGCCACCTTGCTGGTTAATATACAGTATACTAAACTAAAACGTGGCCACCCTGCTGGTTAATATACAGTATACTACACTAAAACATGGCCACCCTGCTAGTTAATATACGGTGTGGCCATTCCACTCTCTAACATACCTAATTTCATTAGGCTAAAATGTAAAACGCAGGCTGAGAGAGGGGAATTTGCTGATGTGATTTGTTAGTGTGTTACTCAACGACTGCCCACATTTCTTAGTAGCGCATCCTGATTAAAGTCTCCTCAGCTGGTGAGGATATGCGCTAAAGCCAAGCCCCACAGAGGAACAAAAGCGGAAGATTACTGCTCTCTACAAGAGTGAGACGAGAACTTACAGTCCTCACTCTAATGGAGTGCAAACAGAATGTATGGTCTTCACATCGCGCCACAGTGGGTCCTGACGGATGAAAGGAATAATTGAATGCAGAGAGTCTGACAGGTCTGCAGCCAGAGGCCACTAGGCAAGGCAGAAATAACGGCAGGGCGGTTTGCACCTGCTGGAGCCGTGATGGAGGACAGAGGACAGCACCCAGACAGTGACTGAAACTGAGGGGAAGGCTAAAAAAACACATCTTAAACATCTGGGGGTCTGCTGCTGGTCTGCTGCTCTCTTTAGGTTGAAACCATCTGTAGACAATACAGTGAACCAGAGTGGTGTCTGTCCCAGTCAAGGCCCTTTGTCCAAATCTTCTGTAGGTCTCTCTGAAGTTCTGAGATACTGAAAGCACCACCACTCTATGACATGGCAAATCCACTGTTTAACATACAGCATAACAAACTAAAACATGCTGAAAGATGCCGAAATTATCCAACAGCTGCTTGTGAAGTCGGACATCAGCCCAGCGAATTTGTGGTTGGGGTTATCATACTGACCCTGAAGGGCTCCAGCTGAATTAAACCAAAATACTCTAAAAAACTTCCAGCTGAGCAGGAAGCAGAACCACAGCTTTGAGACTGCAATGTTACCCGTACGGTTTGTGGGCTTCGTGTGGGGCGCCGTAAGAGATCACTTGGATAAATGCATCCCGTCCACAGCGGCCCCTGCTTGAATCATGAGGGGGCTCACACCGGGTGCATCTAAATGCCTGATTTTACGAGATAGCAACACTACAGTACCACTCAGCAAATAACCCTCATCAGGGCTTTTAAGGGGGGTTATTGATCGCGGGACAGAGAGCTCTCAGCGACGGTCCTCCCAGTAACACAGCTCACTTTACACTGGCAGATAAACATCACCTTATCATCTTATCTCCGCTGGCCTGTTGATGCGCATAAACTACCTTCAGTGGGTTAAAGCCAATTTCAGCGCTTTCTCCCTGTCAACGGTAGGAAAGATTGCCAATTATTTGGATGCCTATTAGAACATGCTGGTCATCCAGCAGCTCTTCTCCATGATCCAAAGCTCTTATTAAGTTGTCTCTTAAAAAAAGGCAGAGTTAAAAGGACATACGGCGTGGCAAAAAAACATTCCCAGCAGCCATCATGATTCAGGGCCTGAGACTGTGGGGTTCTGGGATATGGCGTAGAACCACATCTCAAAAGGGACTTCCATCATAAAAATGAAATCCAGGGAACATTATTGTTTGGATGCACATTACCATGAATTTGAAATTAGTTTCGTCCGGGCTACAGGCTGTGCAGCATAGTACGTATCGACGACTAAATCTTTTCATACCTATCAATAAGTGTATTATTACAATAGTTTAAAACAACAATAAACCTACATTCAGCTATGACACATGAAACGCTTTCGGGATAGTATGCAGCTAATGCATCCTTTGTGATGACT
The DNA here is from genome assembly GCA_019176425.1 of Megalops atlanticus. NCBI lineage: Eukaryota > Metazoa > Chordata > Actinopteri > Elopiformes > Megalopidae > Megalops > Megalops atlanticus. The sequence continues at coordinate 13,967,120 of CM032899.1, forward strand.
GTAGTATGACATCCAGGTACTTCATAGCATACAGCAGTATCCACACTATCATGTGTGACCATAATTACTGGTGTTACATACTTACTAATTGAACTATATTGCATGCTTGTGTATGATTTGGGACATGGCCATTCACTCAGTTTACGTTCAATATGACCAACTAAACACTTGCCCTGGGGTAGGGAGAGCTAGTGCTGCTTTATTTTCAGATGAGTCCTACAGGAGGTGTCTTTTTGATCAGGGCTGTTTCCCCTCACCTGGCAGGACAGAATGAGAGCTGTCTGCAGCTCTGCAGATGGGCTGCGCATATCTCCAGAGGTATATCTACAGTTTCCATTCACAGACAGTCTCAGGCTTCCTGACAGCAAGCGCACTCCTCTCAGTACCCTGTGCTGGGATCTGCCAGCTTCGGTGCTTTGAGGATACAAAACAGCAGGCATTATGGAGAATGACTGACTGGAGATCAGCCAGGAAAATAAGGCAGATCTGTTCAGCAGTGCTTCTTTATACCTATTGTCTCTCACTATAACCCCAAAAAAAAAAAAATAAATAAATAAAATAAAAAACAACATGGAGGCTCTAATGGGGGCAGTGTTCTGAGGGGGCTCTGAATCACCATCCTGTGTTTCACTTTATGCAAACACCAAGCATTTGCTTTGCCATTACTACGCTAAACAAAGTTAACAGCTGTGGTAATTAAATCTGTTTCATATGCATGGTGCCTCCGCTGCTACACGATGTTTGCAGCCTCTCGAAGGGACACAGGTTAAAATGCCTGGTAGTCGCTCGTGTTACTGACTACTCTGCTGCAGACACACGTAACACTTTGCTGTATTAACAGAACGGCTGCTTCAGAAAGGCGTAACAGTTTCAGCGTTCGAGCCGCCTGCCAAATTAAGTCGATGCCATGAGAGACAAATTCTGGAGCTCAGACTCGAGCGCGCAAGCACAGAGAGCACACCTGCAGATGGATGATTCACCTGACTCCGCTACGTTCTCAGCCTGTCTGTGTAAAAATAGGAGGTAAAATTCAAATGAGGTTAAGTAAAATGGTTCCAGAAGGCTTCCCCGATACTCAGCTCTTCCTTATGACTCTCTGGAGCTTCTGTGTGCGACCCTGTGTGACAGCGTACATGATGTCACTGACTCCAGAAACTGGAGCATCCCAAAGCAGAGGGGCCACACCCTCCTCACTGCAGCAAAGGCATAAGGAAACAGTGGGCATGATTACCAGATGTGTGTGTGTGTGTGTATGTGTGTGTACATGTGTATGTGTGTGCATGTATGTGTGTGTGTGTGTGTATGTATGTATGTATGTCTGTCCATGTGTATGTGCATGTGTGTGTGCACGTGCACGTGTGTGCGTGTGCGTGTATGTGCGTGCACGTGTATGTGTGTGTGTGTGTCTTTATATGCGTGTGTATCTATGTGTGTGTGCGTGTGTGAGCATGTGTGTGTTCATTCTTGTTCTTTACAGAGAGGAGGGGGATGTCTTGAGAGAAAACACTAAATTAGGCACCGAGCGTGAGCAGAGTTTTCATGAAGGCCCTGCTCCTACGTGTGTATTTTAAAACCTGACCCAGATCTCTCAGCACTGACTGAACCAGTCCTCCCTCTCCCCTTGAAGAGACAGACACAGTCCAAGTTTTCCCTTTAGAGAGAGAGAGTCCTATCTTCCCCTTTATAGACAGAGAGAGTCCAATCATTCCCTTTATAAAGTCATATCTTTCCCTTTTTATAGAGAGAAAGATACCTATCTTTCACTTTAAAGAAAAAGATTCCTATCTTTCGCTTAAAAGAGAGTCCTATCTTTCCCTTTAAAGAGAGAGAGTCCTACCTATTCCCTATATCTATTTTATAGATTGAGGAAGAGTCATATTTTCCCTTTAAATAAAGAGAAAGAGGAACACCGTGCTGACCTCCACCTCAGCTCACCTGACTGCAATGCATTTCCAACCCAACAAAAAACCTCACACATACTGTAAAAAGTACTTCACACACTGATATTCACCAAAAAGCCACTTCACACACACACACTGATATTCACCATGAAAAGGGATTGACACACTGATACTTTCCCTAAATGCACCACCAACACAGACTGTAACAACAGCAAGACCAAATGACGTGAGATGTACCTGCGGAAAGCTCACCTGTGTTCAGTCAGTTTAACACTATTGGTTAAATAATTCATTTGAATGAAAATAAAATTGACTGAGGGAACTCCTTGGCAGTGCAATGTTTCGGCACATTATCTATTGGCAGGCGAGGCCTGGCCTCCTGTCTGAATCAGTGAATAGACCCCTGGGCAGTGTGCTTAAACGGATCATGTTTAGCTGCTTGTAAAACTAAACACTTAGCAGCAAGGTGAACAGCCAATGAGCGATGGAGGCATTTGAGGGCAGAAAGGAGGCAGCATTTCATTTTAACTGGGGCACGTGCAACATGATTGTTTGTCTACATGAAAAACACAGGAGAGCAAAAATGTACTTGAACACATACACACATGTATTAGACACACACTCTTACACACACACACGCTCCCATGCTTTCTCTATTCATCTCTTTCTCTCTCTCTCTCACACACACACACATAGATCTAAATCAAATAAATGAATTGCTTTCAAAGGAGAAAATGAATACATTATAATCAATAACTGGCTGAGGCTGAACTCGTTTTTACATCTCTCATCCCCAGAGTCATGTTCCTGTAATTGCTGTGGTACAAGGTGCAGGTGCCTTGGTCACCACACAGGCTGAATACAGATCAAAGCTGGAGACGCACCTGTGGTTACATTACCCTTATCGAGCACAACTTGCATATCTTCCATTCTCCATCCCTACATACAGCTGGATACTCACTAAAGTAATTAAAGTTAAGTACTTAGCTCAAGGGTACAACAGCAGAAAATCACCTGGGATTAGGGCGACCTTCAGGTCTGACTGTGCCACTCTGCTGTCTCATATACCAGCTGTTCTCTGCACCAGAAACACCCTAACAGTCAAATGTGTACAAGATACAAGGCAAATGTCAAACTGTGAGTGAAATGATGAGCGATTAATAATGTCTGACAAAGACTGGAACGCTCTGTTTATGAACAATTAATAATGTGTTCTGAAGATCAGAGTGGTCTGCTTATGAGTGATTAATAATGTCTTAAGAAGTCCAGAATGGTCTGTTTGTAGTTCTGCACAATAGATATCCTCCAACATGTGGGAGCAAATTCATTTTTTACTCACCTGCAAAACTGTCCTTGCTTGAGGGCAGTGAAATGAGAATTTCAATTTTGAGTGAAAAATGTTTCCATTTATCTCGCGACGGGTGTGCCTGGTCTCTGCTCCCCAAACCCGGGGAACGGTCGCCTGCAGGAGCCTCTGCTCTTTAAAATCTTCATTACCTGAATGATGTCATTATGTGGTGAAGACTAATCACCTGCTTTATCCCGCTTTAATCCGCCGCTAATTAAAAATTACCTGAACCCGCTGGGGAGATGTGGCCCTGAAGAACTGGATGTGTTTTATATCGCTCTGCCAGGCACCAAAGGAAACACACAGCCATGCGGCAGTGAAACACTTTAGCTCCAATTTCACTGTCAATGCTGTCTGTAAGACCTGAAAGTACCAAGGACAAAACTGGCATTCATAATATAAAGAACTATGTATAATGCTTTGCTGTAGACAAGCTGAGTGATTGTTTGTGGATTGAAATGGCCAACGCTGGCTGCACAGTGTTAATGAGTCACTTCCTGTGATCAGATGGCAGTCAGCAGAAACACAGGTGCATGCTGGGTAGTGGTGTGAGCAAAAGCAATACAGGACAGCATGCTCTGCAAAAAATACCTGGGTGTCTTTGGAGTGCATTGTATGCTTATTCAAAATTCAAATCACGTGAAGAGGTATTGATGGCTCCTCTCTTTTAGAATGTGATAAACTTTAGAAAACACTTCCTGTCCCATCCCATGAACGCCATCGGTATGAAGACGCAGACTGTACCCCATTTCGACAGCTTGATTTTTACCTATTTTTGCCTATGAAGTGAAGGTGCTCCCTCAAGGGTGAAATGGCAGTATTCCAGTCAAGACTCAAGCTCACATGCTACTGGTCCAGTGTTTTAACCATTAAACCACAATGCTGCCTGTCTGACAGCTCTCCCTGTATCCAAGGCAACCTTCTTTTTTCACCCATTTATGTATGACCCATTTCTACAGCTTCACTTTACACTGAAGCAATGCAGCAGCTGCGGTCGCCTCCTCCCTGTTTCTCCAATGCACCTCTCTTCAGCTGTACTCAGATCAGGGGCCTGTCCCTCCCCTCCTCAGCTGTACTGAGATCAGTTACCTGTCCCTCTTCTACTCTGCTGTACTGAGGTCAGTGACCTGTGCCTCCACTCCTTGGCTCTACTGATACCACTGGCCTGTCTCTATTCCCCTCAGCTATACTGAAATCAACTGTCCCTCATCTCTGCACCTGTACTGAGTTCAGTCTTAAGAAAATATAGAAATTTTTGTGCATGCTGGAGCTCTCCTAAGTGATGCGTTTTGTATTCTCTCATCCCTACTCCCCCTCTCTCCCTCTCTCTCTCTCTCTCTCTCCCACCTATCTCCTTTCCTCTCATCCCCACCCCCTCTCTCTGTCTCTCTGTCTTCCATCTCCTTCCAACTCATTCTCTCTGTCTTCCTCTCTCCCACCCATCTCCTCCCCTCTCCCTCCAACCCACTCTCTCTCCATCTCTCGCTCTCTCTCCTGTCAGCGTGATGGCATGTGTTCATTGTGGTTGCTGATCTCAGTGAAAAGGTCAAATAAATAAAACAATCCAAGCCTGACAGAAAGGGGGGAGATGGACACCGCTGTTATGTGAAGTTTGCCTGTCTACCTCAGATCAGACACTCCAGAGCTGCTGTTGGTTTCGGTGCAATGGTACAGACAGGTGGGTAAACATGCTAAATGCTAATGTGGTGTTTATTTTCAGAGAGGAGCCGTGAGTGCCCTTTAAGAGGAAGCAGAGACAAGATGGGGGCAAGATGGTGATCAGGTCAGGGGAAGTGCAGGAATTTCAAATCAGTCAAACATGGCCAGCCTCAAAGCTCAGGATGCAGTCCTCAAAAATGCCAAAGATAGATGACAGATGCATTGTGGGTGAAGAAAAAAAGACATCAATGAGATAAGCGATTACCTCAATGCACACAGCGTAGGGACAGTGCATTTACAGTGTAAATCTAGCAAGGGATGCAACAAAGATCAATCCTTTCTTTTCCTGACATTTATTGATTTTTTTTTTCTGACCTCGCTGACATGGCATTGATGTGAGGGGAGGCGGGTGCATACAGGCTCTGTCAGAGCGGGAAAAATGGGAAGAATTGAATCATTTAACCACAGTTCAGGAAATACTCGATTTTCTTAGTGTTTTTGTGGTTCACCGCAAATTTTTTTTTCAAATGCTGTTTTTTAAAAATTCATGGTTTTAAAGGTGTAGATGAAATTGCCTTCATAAAACATAACCCCCCCCACCACCCTCCACTTTTTATTCCCGCACACCTGGGAGCTCTCGACAGACCCGGCATGCACACAGTGCAGACGGAGGGGAGACGTGTTAATTTAAACGCCAGAGCAGGAGAAGGTGAAGCCCCCCAGGAGCAGAGGCTATGGGCGTTTGAAAGCCCTCCCCTGCTAAAGGGGAGCTCACAGTGCATGAGGGTATTAACACAGCCTTACATTCACCCAACACTCAGAATGATGAGCCAAGAGGGGCTAAATGGCCTGTTCTCATCACTGAACGTCATTATGTTTCTCGTAGTCAAATAAATTGCCTGGGGGGGGGAACCATAACGTTCCAGCATAATCTGTCACACCAGTAATCATTTTTACGGTTGAAAATTTAATTTATAGACAGAGACCAAAGGTAAATTTCACACTGACAGCAGGAAGTATTGTTTCATGCACAATTACTGTTGCGTGGAACGGTTTGCCAGGATTCTCAGTGGTAGCAGGGTGTTGAAGCCCAGGCTTGACACAGCGCTAGGTACACTCTACAAGCTACAGACAGAATAATGATCCCTAGCTGGACTGAATGGCCGGCTCCCATCGTTAAGTGGGTTCTGTTCTTATTTCTTGATTAAATCAGAGAGGGAGCATGGCACTATGATTGATGACCTAACTTGCGTTGTAAAAAAACATTTGCTTCACGTCCACTTAAAAGCCCATTTTAATTAGAAATATTTAAAATACTCAACCTGATTGACAAAAATGCAACGTAACAATATAATACATATAATGGCTTTTTCATTACCAGAATAGATGATGGTGATGTTGTCGTATATATATATATATATATATATATATATATATATATATATATATATATATATATAATGTAGGCATTGACAGTAATGTAGGTGTCTGTATAATGTAGGCATTTGTTCAAATGCACCCCTTTCTCTCTGCAGCGTGGGATCCCCAGCAAGTGCATCTCTGAGAGCGTTTTATACATCATGTGCCTGAGAGTGATTAACAAATGCACAGGGTTTAAATGCCGGCATCTGCACTGCCCTCGTTCCCCGTACACTCCAACAGACTTCTTTTTTTCATTATTCATGGTCTTGGAAGATGACCAAAATAAACTGTGAATGAAACAAAACAGTAAATAAACAAATAAAATCAATTATTTATCTGGCAGCATAATGTGTTCTTGTCGCAAGAGACCTCCTCCCGGATAGGGCTACCGCAGCATCATATTTTTGTCCCCGTAATATGCTATTAATGATTTATTTATGATGTGCATCTTGAGGTTTTCGCGGTTCAAACGGGTCAAAGTGGTTTTCCTGCCACGGCCTGACCGATGCAGTGATGGTGCTGTAGGCCCACATAATGAGCCGCTTCGCCCAGGGCCCTTGGCCCACACTCATAAGGACTCTAAGCGAACTCTTAAGAATAGACTTAAGGCACAGAAAGGAACGCCTAAAATTTACACTAATGAGCATGTTCAAAACAGTGCTTACAGACATAACAGAGTAAAGTCAAGAGAGCTACTCTCAGACTCCAGACTGAGAGTGCTTTACATGGCTGTTCAGAAAGCCATCCAATCTTTTATGCGCATGAAAAGCTACGCGATAAATACAGAGATCTACCAATCAGAGATATTGTGGTGAGGAGTACTGAGAAACGTATGCGACTTTCAGCCTTCTATGGCTTCTGATTTCTGTGTTATCACTCTGATAATGATCACCGCATGGCAAGCACCACTCTGATTACAATCAGACAACGGTCTAGTAGCGATTGAGGGGCACAAGACAGTGCTCTGATAGCAATCATAGGGCGACAGGCGAGGACCCTAAACACCTGTGCAGAGGGCTGTGGGGCGGTGAGGGAGTTGAATATTTAACACTCAGCCAGTGTTCTTGTCACGCTGTTTGGAGTGACTCCCGGCTGTGACAACATGCTGTGACCCGGCACCAGCCGCCACGTTGGTCAGCTTTGGCCCGGGCTTCGCAGTAGCAATATCGACACGCGCATTCTCTGTACCCTGCAGATGAAACACTACATTAAAGGCAGAAAAGGAGGTTTCCATGGAGAGTTTGCAGTTTGTAGCTCTGGATGTAAATTGCTTGCAAGTCATGAATTTAAAGTATCCAAGAGGCTGAGTCTGTCCCCTTTCCCCATCTGCTCTGGTATTTGCATACAGATCTTTGAGTCACATAAAAGGAGAATTTCTCCCAGGAAGGGCAGTATTTGATCTTGATGGCGGTGCCATGATTGCGGTGTGCGGGGCAGAATGGCAGCAGTGGTTCCGTGCCACACGGGAGGAAAAAGGCGAATATTTGCACAGAAATATCTGCACAATATTTGAGCGGGAGAGATGCTGACACATACTAATTATTATCAAACGCTAAAACGCGCAATTAACGTGCCCCGCTGAAGTGAACGTTATAAATGATATAATTACGTATATGCAAATTAATTACAGCAAAGCAACAAGGCACACGTTGCCTCTGCAACTCTTAATGAACTTTCCTTTCCCGCAGCAAAAAGCACAAATAGGCTTGCAAAATGAGGGGTAAAACTGTGACATAATTATTCCACAGCTCCTCCCCCCTCCTGATGATGTCACCAGACTAACATGATCAGAGGATGAAAGCAAAAGGTGATCCACTGAGAACATTTCTGAGCAACAAAATGTTAACCAGGTATAAACCGCACATCGAGGCACTCACAGCAAGCGCACCTACCACCTGCTTGTTGTCTTAAGCAATCAGAGATGTTACAGGTGGAGAAAACAGATTTCTCATGTACTTTACCTGAAGTGCTTTGGTAAATATATCCAGCTGTGAAGACGGATGAATTATTCACCAGGCGTGAGGGCGTGTGCTGCATGCATTCAGAGGGATATTAAACAAACATGCAGACATGACTCCACAACCAATTCATTTGTTCTGAGAAAAGCCCAAGTTGACGAGTGGACAGGAGAGAGCGAGGATATCAGACAGAGACCGTGCTCTCACGTCTGTATTTCATCTTGCTGAACAAAGCCTACACTCCGGGGTATGTGACTGAACACTAGGCCCTTTTGGAGTTTTTCTGGTTGTTTCACTTAGGGAGTTTTTTTTCTTTCTCTTTTTTTTTGGGGTACATAAGCCAAGGAGGAAAGAAGTCATGACTGTGATTGTTTTATTCAAGCTGCATTGTTTTTCCTCAGGCAAGAAGACTCTTCATATTTGAAGAGGACGATTCCTGGCTTTGCTTGTGTTAAATAATGAAACGCTGGCTCGACGAAAAAACCTCCGAGCCCGGCGGAGAAAGAAAAGCTCTGACCTCCAGGAGCACAGAGGCGGGAGCGGCTGGTTCGCTGGCGCAAAGCAGCGGCGCGGGCGCACGCACGGAGACAGCGGGTCCCGCAGCGGGGGGGAAGGACACTCGCTGCGCCAAGCGGGAGGGAGGGCTCGCGTTTCCTGCGCACGGAACACGGCGTGCTGGAGGTGCCTCCACCGTCCCCTCCCCACGGATTCTCCCGGTGCAGCGGACGCCAACGCTAAGCTCGTGGCAAAGACATGTCGAACGGTGAAAGCTTGTCCCAAAGGGCCCGTGAAGCGCTGGAGCCGTCCGTTAAGCATCGTATACCTGTCCGGATCGATGTGTCAATGTTCTGTGTGTTTACCACAGGTAGCTGCACACTGCTACATTTCATCACTCTAATAGGGTGCAAGATGGACCCAAATAACCACTTTTAGACGTTCGTTAGTAAAGAAAAAGCCAGAGAGCTATGTAAGCACATTTTTCTCCCTGTTTAGGAGTATATAACAGCACATACACTATATCTCCTTCAATTCAAATTCATATGACCACCTTGGAAACAGCCAAGCCTTATCAGCCTGGACCAGCTCTGTCCCAGCATGGCTTGGCTCAGCACAGTTCCTTCAGCAGGAAAAAGGAATCAGCTTCTCTCATTAATGAGATGGAAAATGAACTCAGTTCTACTTGGCCTCATCCATTCATTCATATTACAGCCAGCCAAAACCGCAAAGACAGAGGAGCTCCATATGTGTGCAAATTTCTCCTTTTGCATTCTTATTCTCTCATATGTTTTTCTCGGCTGAAGCCTAATCCGTTGGCTTATGGTGTTGAGTTAATATGTGCCATTGTCTCCTGTGATCGGACAGCGTTGCATAAAATGAAGTGCCTCAGACCAATGAAAGAGCACAGGAGAGTGGAATTTCCACAGTCATGCTAGAACAGTCCTCAGTGTACTTGTTCTTCAGGAAGTCCTGCAGAAACCACAGACCGGTGGGTCCGGGTTAGGCCTGAGTAGAAGAAGTGCTGGCTTAGATGTCCCTGTCAGATTCAAAATAGATTCAAAAATCAGTATTCCTAACATGGTGAAGCAGGGTATTCTGCATATTAATCTGAACGTACAGACACCTCCATGTCTGCTGTAGAATTTTTCCCAGAATCCCTCTGCAGGGCACGCTTGATAGAAACATAAAGATGTTGCTAAGGAGAAGAGTAAACAGACTAATTGAACTTAATGAACATCGGCTCGTTATCTCCCGTAATTGGCTAATAAATTCCACCCACACTCAGCGGGGGGGGAGGGGGGGGGCAGAGGCAGGGCGGGGTGGCGGATCCGCTCTGTCACCCGGCTCACTGATCTCACTGATAAAGCTTGCCAGCCTGTCTGCTCCACACCAGCCTCTTCCCCGCTGGAGACAAGACGCCATCACCGGAGTCATCCACGGGCACAACGTTCTCATGAGCTCTGGGGGTCAGACTGAGCGCGGGTTTTTCTCTGCAGCAGGAAAGCTGCTAACACGGGGCACTGGGGCAACAGCAGAGTGAGCCGTGGGCTCATGAAGTGGGCTGTTGGTTAGAGAACTGTGGGGTTCAACCACAGGCGGGTCGCTGTTGATGTATCCCTCTGGCACAGTACATAACCTGACCTGCCTCAGTAAATATCAGCTGCACAAACCAAGGGTGTATATAAATATACGTGATTTAGGTCACCCTGGATAATGGCCGGTTGATAAGCAGTCTCTGAATCACCGAAAGCTAAATGCTTTTTCCCCCCCAAGTATTGTAGATCAGTGGAAGGCTGATATTTTGACAAGAGTGGGAGATGGCACTGTGGCGTTGTGAATTCCTTTATATACTTATATTCTTCCCTGGAGAGTTCAGCAGTGAGGCGTGTGGATAAAAGCCGCTCCGCTCTGCACTCTCATCTCTCACAGAGAGCCTCTGTCTCCCTCACTGCAAGGGGAAGCACTCTGTAGAGCCCCGCATTATACAGGCTCCTGTGAAGATCGCATCTTTTAACTGGCACCTCAGGCCCTTTCGGCAGGAAAATGAAACCCAGGCAAAGAGGTTTTCTTGTACGTTCATAAATTAACCTTGTCAGGATCCTTGACTTGATGTGTGCTTAGAATGCTCAACAAAACACTTTCCTCAAGGATTTTTTTTTTCCCAGATATAGACTTTTTTCTTCAGGAAAATATCAGCAGTTTCAAGCTCATATTTAACATGTATGTTTAATGATAGCTGGAGAGCAAGGTGCTATACCACCTCAGCGGAGGTCTGTTTATCACCCTGAGCATGCTCAGATATGGCTGTGTGTGTGTGTGTGTGTGTTCACTGAACATACGCAGGGATTTACAGTTCCTCTCTCCACTCTATCACCCATCAGGCAACACCATGTGGCCTGACGGATCTGTCGTCACTGTAGATCCGATCTGCTCTATTGAGTGCTGCTAAAACGGGTCTTGTTTATACTCTGTGTATCAGACACAAACACACACATGCTCATACACACTCATACACACAAGCTCTAACTCTCTCTCTCACACACACACACACACACACACACACACTCACACACACTGATGTGAGAATGTCATTGGTTTCAAATTAAATTTTTGTGATCAAACTTGGTGCAAGAACAAGCCTGTGAATTTTTGGAAGTTCTTTTCCATCAATTAAGATTTTACCAGACTACCCTTAAAAATTCCACCACTTCCAAAAATAACCAGCTGGGTGTAAAATAACCAATTGGTTTGAAGCATATTTCACAGAGAGGTGACAGTGGGTGCTGTTAATGCATGAAACTATCTCAGGATGTGGAGTCTACAGCGTGGCCTAAATTTTACCCGCAGTGGGATCTCACAGCTGTATGCTATATGTAAGGCCTGCTGAGAGCTGAATGAGAATGAGCTGAAAGTTCACAGAAAAGGGAAAGAAGCTAAAAGCCCCTTAAAACCACCTTCCATGTCACCTTAAGCCATTTAACCTGTCTGATTACACTGCGAGGCTGTCAGTCATCCTCTCTGCCCCGTGGGGAAGTTGGCATTTAAAACGCTGAGATTATCCAGGTAAACAGAGCAGCACCCCCTGCAGGCACATGTTGGTCTCACCCCAAAAATGTCTCTGCTGGCCCTCTCTCTGTCCCTGAGGCAGTGCTGCCCTCTAGAGGAAAGGGTTCACTGGGTAAACACTGTGGAATGCATTTCAGGCAGATCTCTCAGTACCTTCCCCATTGTGGGTCTTGTTTTTATGCCCTGTCAGATTTTACATCCCCCCCGCTGCTGAGGATCTTTAAGTTTCCCCCTTGGAATCGCAAAGTTGTATTGAGGAAGTCACGACCTATCAGCGGCTCCACTAACATCCTTTGTATGATATTCGAATTCTCATCATTTATCATATTGCGAGCTGCACTACAAATTGCACTGCGAAACTGTTTTGACAGGATCCCCCAAGCTGTACAGTTAAAGGGGAGTGAGACACAGCTGTTAAAATGGAGCTGGAAAGGAGAATCAGACACATTTTTTGTCTTCTGCATTCTGATAACAAACTGCAGCAAACTGTGCTTGAGAGAGAGTGAGTGAATGAATAAGACTGTGTGAAAGAGAGAGAATGAATCAAATAGGGAGGAAAGCTGGTTATCTCACTCATAGAAAGGAAATTATACTGCAGCACAAAAAGATTCTTTCTCTCTCCCATCCATCCCTCTCTCTTTCCCCTCCTCCATCCCTCTCCCTCTCTATCCCCTCTATCCCTTTCTCATCCTCTTTCTCTCCATTACTTTCTCTCTCTCTGAGGCTATTAGTGCTCAGGGACTCTTTTCAAACATGACACGTTATGTGCATGCACATATGTGCGTGCATACATGTGTGCATGCGTATGTGTGATAATGGATGTACTGTTCTATAATTTAAAATATTTAATTAACCTCAGAGTCAGTGTTCTACAAAAAGCAGTTTTGGCATACACTTTTTTTTTACAACAAAGAGGAGAAACATCATGCAACAAACTTTAGAGGAAGAAGCTGAATCAACAAACGCGCAAAACCTAAAATTCTCAAACACTTTAGAATAATGGCGGTGATTTCTGGCGCAGTGGCCACTGCATGTTCATGTACACTGTGGTAAAGGAGCTGATCTTGAAGGGAGAGAGGAGGGGCCGGATGCAGAGGATGGAGGTCAAGGGAGGGGCCATCAACTGTCTGAAGAGAGACTCTGAGAGCCACACTGAAAACAGCCGAGTGGTGGGCAGGTACCAGAGACAGCTGAGCACATTTCCCACAGCCCACTGGGAATATACAGCCATTGGCCATTACTAAGGGACACTGGCCACTAGTAAGGGACAGTTAAAAATTTGAGGAAGTCCTGTAACATACAGTATCACCTGCTCTGATGTTTGCTAAAAGCAGGACTAAACCTATTTTAAGGAACAAGAGTACCATGATCAATAATTCCTGCACAATAAGAAAAACAGATTACTGTTGCAGTATCATAGTTTTGTATTAACGAAGACGTCACTACTAACAGTAATCTATCTGCAAGTTAGACCTCCATTTTTTGCCAAAAATGGACATTCTGTCAATGCTGCATTAATGTTGCAAGGAGGCTGTGAGAATGTTAATAGTGAGCTGGGAATGCACAATGCACAAACAAAGCTGAGGACCCACCCCATTCAGCTCTTCTGTAGCCAATGAACAGACAAGGTAGGGAGTGATTGACAGGCTTGAAATTAATGAGACGGCTGAGATTTGAAGGTTCCTCTATCAGCCGTCAACTGTACTAACCAATCAGGGCTCTATTTAATGTGGTTACTGTCCCTGTCATGTCTACATGTTCCTAATCTCCCAGGCATTGTCGCCTCCTATTTTTGTTTAGTTGATGCTTAGTCATGAGTGAAGACATCAGCTTTGAAACAATGGTAGAGACATGAGTCTGAGAATAATGTTCTGTTTTTTTTTAATATGCCTTCAGAAATCACACAGAGATTTCAAAGACCCAGTATCCAAAATACTGCTGCAGGTGCCATTAGAGCAACAACACATCAACTGATGCAGGACACCACCTTGGAAACCTAGCTGTGTGCCTCTGGAAGGCTATTGCACTGATTGATACTCCAGGGTACATTTTCCCATCACCATGTACTGAGCTGGGTGTTTCTGTGGTGCTTTAGTTTCAATGCCGTGCCCATAGGTGCTACAGCAGTGCTCTGCCTGGGAACTAAACCTCTACCCCTCTGGCAACACTTTGAGTTCTGCTGTGTGTGCAAAGCAATGCATCCGAATCTACTGCGCGCATGGTAAAGTCACTGGGTTTACAGAGTTACTGAGTGCAGAAATGGCACTACTATGCAGCCTGAGTGTAGCCCATTTCATCTGCCTCTGCAGCGAGGAGAGGCAGCCAGATGAGGGAGACCCCACGGAGTGCCAAGCACAGAGGAGGGAATCACAGCACGTCCTCTGCATCTGAGGCTAACCTGGAGCACCATTTAACCTGGAACGTCATCTTACCTGCAGTGCCACCTAACCTGGAACACCGGCTCACCTGCAATGCCAGCCAACCTAGAAGGCTGTCTTGCCTGAAGCACACTGCTAAGATGCAGTGCCAGCTAGCACGGAATGCGCACTTACCCGGAGCGTTGGCTAACCTGAATTGCCACCGAAGCTGTCATGAGCTCTTATTTGTGTCGCTAAATTAAAAACGGAGGTTCACAGATCTAAAGAACATCAAAGACCACATTCGTAAGACAGCAGCATGCAGCGTAACCTGCTGTCGTTTGGATGCATTCCCATCAGACAGCATTGTTATTGGCCAGCTCATGAAAATAGGCAAACAGGATGCTGTGCAGAGGGATATTGTGCATGCTGGTGTCCCATTGCAATCTTTTACAAAGGGCTTTATAAAGGGCTTTATTACTGCATCTAACACAATAAAGGACTGCGATTACTTAGCTGATTTTTTAATTATGTTAACATTGATGAACATGAAGTATTATGCTCACCTTTCAAGGTCAAAAGATGGCACTCTTACTGTAAAGAGTGCCTAAATATGTAAATAAGTATCAAAAGTGTATCAGTGTTCAAAATCAGTCTTATACATTGCTACCCCAGACAGTCAAATGATGTGACTACCATGGCAACAGGAGCCTACATTTTCAATACGAGCACAGATTATATACAAACCACACCACAAACACGGTGTAATTCAGTCTTGTGTAAAATACTGTATATCAAACCATTTCAGTGGGTGACCTGTCCTTCCTGTTCCTGAATTCCTGAACTGAGAGCAGTGTGTTATTGACAAGCGGCTGGATCTAATCCTCGGCTCGTGTCCCTGGTGTAGCTACCAACCGAATCGATACGAACGTATTAATTCTGTAGCGAAAAATACAGATTTGTGCGATAAGGGAGGCGAAACTTTCGCTCCCAACCTGAAGCGGTAATCAGTTTCCATGGAAACGGAGAGGTAGGGGGGAGAGAGAAGGAGAGAGGGAGACAGAGAGAGAGAGAGAGGGAGAGAGAGAGGGAGAGGGAGAGAGGGAAAAAGAGGAGGAGAGAGGGAAAGAGACAGAGAGGGGGGAACAGAGAGAGAGGGAAAGAGAGAGAGAGGGGGGAAGAGAGAGGGAAAGAGACAGAGAGAGAGAGAGAAAGCGCAGTGTTAGCAGCTGCGGGACACCGGCTCGCTGCTCACGTGCTCGGTGTGGATGTTCAAGAACAGGGGAACGCCGCGGCGTCCGGCCGTGTTTAATAAATAAGAGCCCTCAGGAGCAGTCCGGCCAGTTCCCTGCCAGCTGAAAGCCAGCACACCAGCATTTATGAACACAGAGTCAAGCACAGCTAAAGCATGGACACCACGGCCCACTGCAGCGTGTGCGTAAGAGCCTGCACACTTCTGACAGGCCACGAGGGACCGGTGCATAAATGTGTTACTGTTAAATATATCATACTCATATTCCCTGGTTCACTCCCCTACTCCAGTTCTGATTCAGCGTGCTCCACCAGGCCGTCATATCCTCCCAATTAACATCAGCCGGCTCTTCCCAAAATGATGCGGTTATGACTCGATACTTAAAGCCACAGGGAAAGGCTCTGTGTGAAGAAAGAAAAAAAAAAACACCCAGAGAACGTGTTGGACGTGCCAAGCATCAATAAGTCAGCCCTTGAAAGGCCAGCTGATGTGGCGCGTGCCTTGAACGTCCGACCAAACGCTTTCCCTGGGGTCCGTTCCCGTGCGGTCATTGACCTTTTCCCACGCAGCATGTGTGTCATATTAATCATATCAGGCTATTTCTGTCTCCAGTTCGATGCGCCTGTTAGGTGGCAGCTGCGAAGGCGAAGTGATCGGTTGCTATGACACATGAGATGGTGGACTGAGACGTCTCCCCAGGCTGCTGCCTGGTGTTCACGCTGATGCTGAACCGCCTGTGATTCAGACGCACTGACCCAGCAAGGGCTTCGCCGCCTCTAACCATCATTAAGGCTCTGATGGCTTGAGCTTCTGAGCTCAGCTGGGCTGCATTCGATCAATAGCAATTCCAGCACTGCCCCCCCTGCTGTCCGCAGCAGGTAATGGCAGCAGTGTTTACCCAGCCGCCTTGCCCTGCAGGTGAGGGTCTCAGTATGATGGGGTGTCTAAATGGGGTTTCTATGCATTATTTCCCCACAAACCCCAGCTACCATCCTGTTACTCCAGAGCTACCCACACACATATACACACACGAACAAATATACACACTCACACACACACACACACACACACACACACACACACACACACACGCACACACACACAAACCACACTCACATGCACACACACTCACATGCACACATGCACATTCAAACACAGACACGCACTCACACACACGCACAATCATGTACACACTTGTGTACACAAATACATATACACAAACAACCAAACGTGCATGCACACACACACTCTCACACAGAAACATTAATCTGTTAAGGGGAACACAAGGTAAACAGAGAAAAAGAATCTTTCTGGACCAAATAAAATGACTCCAGATTAAATTTCTTTCAGCAAACCTGTTCTCACAGCTCTGCAAAAAAATGTTTGCTCTCTCTGCACATGCGCACCCAGCCTTAACTGCAGCTAGGATGGAAAACTCCAGCTGGTCAAAGTGTTCGTTTGGACACTGAGTACAGAGCATTTAAACGCAAGCCCTGTAAGGCCCACAGACCTGGACAGTGAGCACCATAAATTCATTTGTAAGGAGTGATTCTCGGCATATCAGGGTGGAAAAGCCTGCTGTCGAATTTGAGGTTTCAGACGGTTGAACATAAATGAAGCCTTTTCCCTGAGGATCGGCACGGAGGGAGAGAGAGGAACAAGCCTGATTTAGAGGTAATCTGCTTCTCTAGATGAGAAGACGGCTGCCTGTCTGTGCCCTCAAACCACAAATTCAGAAATAAAGCATCTCTGTGTCTGCATGCTCAAACCACAAACACTCACTCAAACCATAAAGACTCATTCAAACCATAAAGACTCGCTCAAACTGCAAAGACTCAGGAGTAAAGCGTTTCTGTGTCTGAGGGCTCAAACCACAAAGAGTCACTCAAACTATAAAGACTCGATTAAGCTATAAGGACTCACTCAAACACCAAAAACTCAGAAAGAAAGTGTCTCTGTGTCTGAGTGTTCAATGCGTAAAGACTCTTTCACACTTTGAAGACTCCCTCCCTAAGGTGATCGTTGTAAAAAAAGAACTGGATTTCAGTTGATTCTTCCTTGTAAAATAAAGGTTAAAAACATAACTACTTGCTCACATTTTTTATAGTTGATTTTTTTTTTCTTTACCATTTATTACATTAACATACCATTACATTAACATTAACTCAGGGAGGTCCTGGGTCTGTGTTGGTATTGTATTGGACTGGTACACTTCTGTTGCATATATATATATATATATATATATATATATATATATATATATATATATAGTTGCACTTGCACATTGGGCCCGGTGCACATTTATGGAATTGAAAGGTGAGCATAATTTGACACTGGCACTTGTACATGTGTGGATGGTGGTTTCCTTGTTTGTATAATGCTTTGTGTCATTTTGCTGGATGCCCTTGGTGCTTGACTTCTGGTGTCATTCTGGATAAGAGCGCCGACTGAATGTTAACAGTGTAAATGTGTTATTAAATGTAGCTGCTCATCTCGCGCGTCGCTCTGGATAAGAGTGTCTACTTGATGCCAACAATGTAAATGTTTTGTTAAGTGTACTCATTTTGTTCGTCGCTCTGGATAAGAGTGTCTGCTACGCGACAAAATGTAAATGTAATGTAAACTGAAAGACTCATATAAACCATAAAGACTTGCTCTAACTGAAAGAAGATTCAGAGATAAAGCATCTCTCCACATGTCTCAGACTCCTCCATAAGGCCTGAGGTGAAGGAAAGGAGGGAAACATGACTATGCACCCCACACCTGGCTCACAATCACAACAATCTTCAGAGTGAGGTACATCCTCACCTCACTAATGAAAACGTCTATTGTCAAAGAGAGTGCTGTGTTAAAGCATACGGTAGCAGTCAAAAGTTTGGACACCCCTGATTAAGATACTGGAAAACATGCGTTCAAAGACACTTTGATCTAAAGACTTATGCTCATTTGCTTGAAATTTACTTCTCAGACAAAGATAAATAGTGAAGTTGATGCCTATGTATGAATTTCTTTCCAAGAAAACATTTTAGTTTTAAAACTTTAAAGAATCTAAAATATACGATAGTTTTGATTTGTTTAACACTTTTTTGGTCACTGCATAATTCCATTTCTGTTGTTTCATAGTTTTGATGTCTTTACTGTTATTCTGAAATGTGGAAAAGAGTAAAAATGGATAAAACCCCTTCTCTGAGTAGGTGTGTCCAAACCTTTGACTGGTACTGTAGATCATTCATCTTTGCCTCACACTGACATACTGAAAATAGTCATGGAGTCCCTCCTGCTATCTCTACTTCATCAGAAGGACAAAGCAGACAAAGCAACCAATTACATCCCTCCATATATTAAACCGGTTTAGCAGGAGGGACATTGCAGTGAGGTGCAGACCATCTCTTGTTGAACCCTTGTGTGGATGCACCAGCCTCTCTAGACTTTCCAGAAAAAGCTTGCAATTACTCAGTACAGCTATCCTGCCCACATCCTAACACCTGGTAGCCAAGCAAAGTAAAGATGTCAGAAAGACAGAGCCGCAGTAATTTCATTTACTTACCTTATCATGGAGCGGAGGAAAAGTGTGGGTTTGTGCTTTCAGGGTGATTGACATCTGAAGAGACACTCCCTCTCTTTCCCAGCACTTATGTGTGAGTGTTATTGTCCTTGCTGTTAATCCCCCTGGGGGTTTCATTGGACACTCAAATGAATGGACAGCCAGTAAATCCATGATGAATTGGCCCTGCCTAGCTTACGGCAAGCACATCATTAGGTAGATAACCAGTGGATCACCGGTGTGAGGGGGTGTCTCTCATTTTTAGCTCCAGATACAGCAGTGACACTAAGGTATTACAATCTCCTGTTCAGAGATTTATATCCCACGGCTTTAGAAATGATTCAGTTTTGTGTTGGTTCTGAAGCTTAGGACAAGCTTTTATGAATTAGTCAAAGCAATGACTGTTCTAAGCATATGACCGTTTCATATGCTCAGAACAGGGATTTGATGAATGATCTGATACGATGCGACTGATTCATAGACTTAGAACAGGAGTTTGTAAATGATCTGATATGATGTGCTTGATGCATAACCTTAGAACATGGTTTTTGTGAATGATCCGCTATGGTGTGTTTGCCCTATATCCAGTGAACAAGGTTTGCATGAATGAGTCAACATGTTGTACTTATTTTTTTTCTGTCGTGTCTGTGAGTAGGAGTGAGCATACTTATTTTTGACTTCCATCTTCTGCTCCAATTCCCAGAACAAATCAAAAGCAATATCCTCCTCCTTTGCAAGGCCAGCTAACTGTGGCTGGCACCTGCTCTCTTTCAGCTCCCTCTCTGTTCTACCAGACTACTGGGAAACTGATTAGGGCTTTTATTACAGCTCCACTCAGCCATTGTGCGTACCAAGCTGGAGAATGGGCAGAAAATGGAAATCATAAGGAAATCATTCTAACGATATTATTGTGGCTTTGTTCATTTGATTTCATTCTTTAATATATTTCCATTTTTTTATTTTATTACATTTTCCCTGAATTTTAATATGGCAGACGCAATGCTAAGCTTTGCTATGACCTGAACGGTCCCCACTGAAGAGTAGCTCTTTTGTCTGCTTTCCCTGCCAGTGAAATCCGTCCCCTCCTCCTCTCCTCTGCACTACAAAGTTCCCTGGACACAAGTGTTCCTGCTGACAAATACTGACTCACTGTGACAAAAAGGTATGGCTCACCACTGGATTCAACCCAGCAACCCTCTCCTCTCTCTTCCCTGTGTTGACGTGGATTGGTGGCAAAGCCGAGAGGAAGGCTGGAGGTTTCTTCCTGCCTTAGGACTGGAGCTGTCCACAGTACTGAAACCAGACATTATTCAGTCATTATTCACCTGCACAGGAGGGAACTGACTTCAGTCCCTTTGCAGCCTCACGCATCAGTGTCCAGACGGGATTCAAACCCACAATCCCTGACCATAAACCCATGGTGATCCTTTGTTCATCTGCCATTACTGACACCTATCTTAAGTTGTTTATGAAATTATTTATTTAATAATTATTTATTTATTTGTAGTCTCAATATACTCACATAAGTCCACTCTACAGTGAGGCCAGTGATGTACTCTGTTGCAGCCCTTATAAAAGGATTTGATCATGTACAGAGTATAGCAAAATATGTCTTTTCAGTTTTTGTATGAGAACAAGGTTTAATCCCATTTGACTTTTTTGTAATGTAGGGGAGTAGCATGTTTTTTCCATCAAATCTAATAAAAGATGACACTCTCATAAGGCATAAATACAGCAACATAATATTTTAATGCTATAAACACAGCAATCTTTAAGCAGGATGGAACTGGAAGCAGATTGCCACTTGGCAACGACACAGCAAAATATTACACAACAAGACGGCCAGGGTTATAAAACCAATACATGCTGGCCAGCGTTATAAAAACATTCAAACCAGAGTTTATGCTAGGCAGAGACTTAATTTTAGGAAAGACATCTAGCGCATATGTGGAGATAGCTCTTTACTCCTTGGAAAGGAGAGCTGAAAGATCGGAGTCTGTGCTAGAGCTGTGTAGCTCCTGATGGGAGTACTGAAGGGAGTACACCAGCAGAGAGGTGAGGTCTAATGCAGTACACTCACCTCCATTTCCTGAAGTGGCTTCTGCAAGAATAGAGGGAAAGAACAGAGAGAGAGAGAGAGAGAGAGAGAGAGAGAGAGAGAGAGAGAGAGAGAGAGACCCTGTCTGAGTGTGGAGTGCCAGATTAAATAAAGTGGATTTATTTTAACCTGCATTTTCTCTTAAAACATTTAAGCTAAATGTCCATCCAAGGTCCATTTGTATAAAAGAACTGTGGCAGTTATTGGGCCCAGTGGTGGTGGTGGGGGGGTCCTGTCAGTTGGGTTTTTTTGGAGGGGGAGAGGCATCTAATGTCTCTCTCTCACTCAAAAAGTGGGGGTGGGGGGGGGGGTAGATGATGTTCCCTAAAAATCTGAGGTCAGAATATCCCCATATTACCTCAGGTACACTATGCTTATGAGGGGCAGGTTGGGTACACCTTCCTGCACACTATGCTATAGTCACAGAAACAGTAATAACTTACAATCAAGATCAAAGATCAAATTTCTATGCAGAGGACAAGCTGTTCTAGCATTTAACTTCTAATATCTATCAAAATGGTTAAGTCATGCTTTGCATGTGATGCGAGTCATTTCGGTTGGACCGTCAGTCTACAAAGGGGTTCTTCCTTTCTGCACCACATTCAGCTCCAGAACACTGACAGGGTTCTAAAAAGGTTCTGAACATCATAGACCATTTATATATGAACCAGACAGCCAGTCTGGTGCATGTCACACTGAAAACAGTAGCCACTGTTGAGGCTACCGGTGTTCTGATTTGCCGTGTTGTTATGAATATCCTTTAAGGGGCCTTTAAGCAGAACATCCATTGTCAGCATAGGAACACAGACAGCACCGGAATTTGCTGTTACAAACCAGAGCCTCAAAGGCAGAGGACTGAAGGAAAGCTGGAGCTGATTATCTGGTTATAGCAGAATATCTGTGGTGTTGCCGTTCCACTGCTTCCCTCTCTTTGTGGAAAAGGAATTCCCACTCATCCCTTATCACCCAGAAGCACAGGCTACTACAGTATCTACAGGATACTGCAGCTACTTCCTGCTTCCTGTTTGTGTTCTTCCAGGCACTGGAATTCATGTCATGTCTGCTCCACGCTTGTGCTCAGATGTGACAACCCAAATGCAGTACCATGTCATTTTCCACTCCCATCTGTACAGTGACAAGTCGGGGGGGGGGGGCAGGAGATTACCTGTCACTCTGTTTTTTTCCAGAATCATCTCTCACTGCCGTGTGTGTATATGTTTGTGTGAAGGAGAGAGTTCTCAAAAAATTTTCCAAGATCTACTCTGTACAATAGAGATAAATTCACAAGTATGCTGCAAACGTCTACTTCTCTGTTGGTCTCTGGTGACTCCCCTGTCAGACTAAAGCACAGGTGAACCCCCCCCCCATGCCTTCCCCCTCTGCAGGAACAGCCACTGTGCCCTGTGCCAGCATAAGATCTGTGCCTCAGAGAGCTCTGGGATGGTGCAGATAAAGAGGATAAAACGGATCAATTAGAGTCTTAAAAAGTCCAAAGTGCAAGGTTTTGTCACTGCTGTAAAAACCTTAAAAAGCCAAATAAAAAGTTTACAGCTTCTTGTACATGCTCTACAGCAGTTTGTGAAAGAGCTCAGAACCCCATTAACTCAGTCAGAGTTACTCTCAAAGTGGAGGCAGACCGACAGATATTTATCAGCAGAGGCATTTACCGCCTGGCTTCACATAGAGAACCACAACTGATTTCTATCTGTCTGCCCCTCCTCTGTAATTCTCTCCCTGTGATGCCGTGGTCACAGGACATCATCACAATACTGACTTTACGTTTTTGGATTGTCTGGTATGAAGGTTAGATTCTTCCTGAAACACTGACAACCCTGGCTTATGAAAGCAGGTGAAGAAGGTTACAGACTGGAAAGAAGAGACTGGGGACCAAAGGGCAGGGTGGGGACACAGAAAGGGCGACTGAGACTGGGGATAAGATGCCAGATACAGGCTGCTAAAGACTGTGGACTAAGAACTAAAGACTGTGGACTAAGAACCAAAGACTGTGGGCACAGGAGCCTGCTTATTATCCTCTCTGTATAGGTATGTGGAGAAAGTGCAGCGTTCCATGTTCAGCCTCCACTACGCTGTGAGCACGTCCAGAAACAGCTCAAGGGATCCTGGGGGAAATTCAATCCGCAGTCCCAAACGGAACAGCATCCTCTTTATAAATTCATGAGAATGCCCATCCATCCGAGAAACAGGTGCTTGTGTAACAATGGGATTCTTACCGCGCATCCAAACAGTAAATAATGCAAGCAGACAGCTCTCTGATAAGGGCAGCTAAATCCTCCTACATCGGCACAGGAAGGGCGCCCCCACATGGCCCCACGCGGTGCTGCTGAAGAGAGTGATGAATCACTCTTGGTTGCCCTCGGCGATACACTGCATCACAGAACATCGCGATTTGGGTATCGCTAAACCTCACATAACATCAGAGATTGTGCTGTTCAGGATGCACTGAGCTGCCCTGAGTTCAGATATAACATGGTGATATAGGCTGTGAATATCAAAATGTTTACATCAGGGGCTTTGACTGGGCTCTCATTGAAGTAAAGCTGACTCTGCAAGGGAACGACAGAGTTTATGCATTCAAACATGAGGCAAGAGAAAATGAGAAAACGGCTGCATTCAGAATCATGTCAGATACAACGTAAGAACGGCTTAGAAACTATCCACCACTGCAGCTCCAGCCTTCTGTGATAAATAAAAACATGCAGAAATGATATACGGATACAAAAATAGATTTTAAAAATCAATAAACACACCTGACTTGACATTCTGTTTGAAGAAATTCACACTGACATACCAACAGGCTTCTTCACTAAAAGTGTGAATGGTTTGCCATATTAGTGTTCAATAATATCGGACAGAAATACTTGGTCACTGATTTGATCAAGGATTTGGAAAATAAATCATAGAGCAGAATACTAGTATCATGAGTCAGTGGTCACACTTGCTCTAGGCTCTGATGCAGGTGACTGACAGTCTACATAACAGCTCTACCCCACCCACTTTAATGGATTGCAGGTGTACATGAATCAAACATTTCAATTTGATAAACTATTTGGGTAGCTTAGGTTTGTCCTTTTAAATACATTGTGGAGTCAATACTCTATGATTTTGGGAAAACGTATGAAAACAGCATTTAACTCAAAGATTTCTGAGGAAAGTTGAAACATGACATAACAGTGTGGGGGGGACACTCTTTTGATGATGGAAAAAGACCATCCCTTCAGGTGAGGGAACTCACACTATGTGATTGAGAAAATAAATTAACCTGCAGGAACTCCAAAGTCAGAGAGCTGCTGTCTGTGTGCGTCTGTCCCTTACTCCTGTCTTCATGATGAATTTGGAAAAACTGTAAAATTATTCCCTGACATTTTACTTTTTTCCCTGGTCTATAACATACTGATTTGACATGAACCCACATCTCTCCAATATTGTGTAGTTCCAATATTTTGACCAAAAAAGGAGCAAGATTCCACAACTTCAAATAGGTTTGTTTCTTGAACTACCCCTGAAGACCAAACTGAAGAGCTTTCAGTGTGAAATCCTGCCACCTAGTGTTCATATGAAACACAATAATATTCATATGGTGCTTGTTGTCTGACATTCACAGTGTGTGGAATATTTAATATATTTTATCTGGATGTGAAACTTGTACCCAGCTGTGAACATCACAGTCATAGAGACCACCCCTATAAGAAAAGGCAATGGGCCAATTAGCACTGTACTCTGTAATGAGCCAGCAACAAAAAACACTGTAATCTCTCATCCTCGTAAAAAAGGCACACACACAGGCACAGACACACATACACACACACAAATTCACAAAATCACACACATACACACAAACACTGTAGCAAACTCTCTCTCTCACACACAGACACACACACGCATGCACGCACGCGCGCGCACACACACACACACACATTGTAGTAATAACATGGTATATTCATTTTATTTGTTGGTACATATTCTGAGTGTGACTCACTGTGACTGAATGTAATGATCTGAAGCGGAGTATTTCACTGAGGTCTGTATTCCCCAGCTGCTGTAGTTACTGGTCATGCTACTGCATTCTTGTCTCATCTCCATACCCTCTCTGTCAACACTGAAGACAAATCAGTGACATGTACTATTCATACACTAAGGCCACAGAGTTGTAAAACTTGCCTCCAATTTAAGAAAAGAAGTATTTTCCTGCAAAAGAAATCCTCCAACAAAGTGTTAAAATTTGCCAAATGAGACAACAGTTGGAGCAAGCCTCAACATTTTTGTTTTTTTTTTCTCTTTTGAACACTGTTGACCTTTTTCCATCCCTTTGACGCAATATTCCACCTCAGCCGCATTCAGAATGAAAGTGCAGTTTACATACAAGGCAGGTTCTTCCTGTCTGCCATTTGCGGAGGACTGAGATTAGCGACATTTGCAGTGAATTCAGCTCCCCCCCTCCCTGCTTGGGAATGCCATTATGCAAGTCGAGAAGGTGTGGATAGTATTTCACCTGTTGTCTGTGTGGTTTCAGTTCAACCACAATGAGGAAAATGTCTGTGAGAGAGGAACACTTATCTCTACATCCATTATAAAGGTAATGTGCATACTTTTATAATATAATATGAAAGAGGATGCATGTATTTTTATAATGTAATATCAAAGCTAATACATTTACATGTAATACATGACCATTTGTAATGTAATATAAAAGGTAAGATATGTCCCTTGTATTTGAAAGTTATCCAAAGAGAGTGTGGCAAAACGGTTAGGGATATAAACCAGAAGGTTTTCGGTTTGAAGCCTGGATCAAGCATAGCTGTTAAGGTCTTGAGTGTGGTGCTTTACCTGAACTTCTTTGATAAAGATCAAGTTGTATGAATGAATGACATGTCATATGCAACCAGAGTAAAATGAGCTGGATATTTCGAGTGATTACATTTCAGTTTAAAATAATGCTATTTCAAGTACAAGTTTGCCATAGAGTGCACTCTGAATTGTTTTGCAAGTACTTAAATCTGTTAGACACAGATTTAATCTGCCTTAGATACAAAGTTCAATTAACTATGTTGTGTGTTCATGCTGACTGGGTTCATGTTGCACTTGCTGGTTGTGAGTGCTGGGTTTGAGAGAATTCTCTGTGACTGCCGTTGTTTTCTCTACAGTGACAATGATGTGAGAGACATTACGCTGAAGTCATACCCCTCCATCACGAATTGGACACACGGACAAACACCAGTACAGTCATGACTAACAGCACCACCCTCGACCCTGTCCTCTTCACACCCACGGTGGGGTTAGAGTATGTCCTCATCCCTTTCCTGGGGGTCACACTTTTTGGGCTCCTAGCATCCATGGTAACTCGTCCTGAAACATTTTCCTTATGAATACATACACAGTATGAATATGACTGTACTTTACCTCAGTAATGGCCTGTAAAATTAAATCATTTTATTAACATAACACCTTTTCTTTGACATGAACACTGGGGCTTCACTTCCTTCCCCAGGGATCTTACATAAGAAGAAAAAGGTCAGTTTTTGCCTTGTTCATCCCAAGCTCTGCTTTTTTAAAAGACATTTTTAGGTGAAAGAATGTGGAACAATGTTAGCCCATATGGAGCCATTCGAAAAGCTTCTGGTTTGCTGAACATTCACTGGACGGGTCTAAGATAAAATTATAATGATGAACTGGTTTGATAAAGTCAACAGTCAAACATGCTAAATAGATGCTAACAGATAAAAATTCAAAGAAATAAACACGGTTTTATTTTCAATAGTGCACAATGCTATCCATGTAAGGTCTAAGGTGGTATCGTTTTCCTGTGCTGTTTGGTATTACTCAGATCATGTGTTTGATTTAATGACCACAGGGACTCACAGTCATGTAACGCCACTTTGCGCTTTACTCAGGGCTGACCAGTTCCGGCACACTCTGGTTCCCCTCTACATCTACAGCGAGTACGACAGCGAGGAGGACGAAGTGGAGTATGACAAGCAAAAGGTGAGAGACAGGAAGGAAGAGCAGTAGCTAACAGTGAGGAACAGGAAGGAGGAACAGGAGCTAACAATGAGGAAAAGGAATAGGTAACAGGATCTGAAGGTGAGAAACAGCAGCTGCACCTTTCCTTTCTTAGCACTGTCACAGAAAAATATTACCTTATTAACTCACTTTTCAGACATCCTTATCCAGGTAAATGTACATGTTAGCATGTTATCTATTTATATGCTATATTTATATGTTATCTATTTATAGATATTTGCTGAACCAGTTTAGGCTAATTTTATTTCAGAAGTAGAACTCGAGCGTTGCACCAAGGACGCTCGCCTATAAACAAGTTGGGAACTTAATTACTCACATATTATTCATTACTCACTTATTACTCACATAGTCGGGTGTGCAGATTGTTTTTGTACAACATCCAAAGGATCCACCCCTACTTCACTCTATATTTTATGCTGCCTCCAGTTCAGGCCCTGGTTGTCTCATGCACGGACTACTGTAAATCCCTCTTTGCTTGTCTTCCTGCCTGTGCCATCAAACCCCTGCAACTCATCCAGAATGCAACTGCATCTCATTGCAGTTTCCCTCAATGTAGTCAAGTTACTCCCCTCCTCACATCACCTCACTAGCTTCCTGTTATCACTTGCATCAAGTTCAAAACCTTGATTCTGGCATACAGGACAGTGAATGGGACAGTCCCCTCACACCTACAATCGGTCTTCGAACTGTATGTTCTGCCAAGACTCTGCGCGATGCATTTTGAATTCTGTGATCTAGTGACTGTAATGTATGGTAGTATACTTGGTTTGCCTTGTCTAGTCAGGTTGCACAAGATAATTTGTGGTAGGGCTTGAATAGTGTTGTGCTCTCACTCACTGGTCTGGGAGTGTTGTTAGCCTGGTCTGACACTGTTGCTCATTCAACTTAAATGGATACGCTTCTGTTCTTTTGTGCTGGAAGTTGCTGGATAAGGGCTAAATGAGCTATATGATTGTAATTAATGTACATTTCACATTTCACAGGCTGAATGTATTTTACGTTTACATGCCTACGTTTCATTGCTAAATGAATTAGCAGTAGCATAAATCTATACCTTGCTGATTAAATCCCTCAGCACCTTGCTAAACAGCCAAACAAGGCAACAGGTGCTCACATTTCCCCTCTTACCCGCCCTGCAGGAGCTCTTCTGGGAAGATGAGGACGACTATGGCAGGCAGCACAGAGAAATGAGGTGGGACTGAATGTGATGTCATATCCTACTGGGAAGATTCCAGCCAACAGAAGAAGAGAATTGGGGTCTGGGCTGATGGCAGAGGGACTTGGAGCCATTCATATGAAGGAAAACTCAAATCCTGGTTTTAACTGGGATTAAAGCTGTCCTGTCAAAAAAGAAAGAGGAGAACTGAGTGAAATAATGCTATATTTAATTTTGCAAAAAATATAATGGATTTGAATATTTATTACAGTTTAAGTGAAAATTATGAATTTCACGTATCACTCTATTTAAAGTGAAATAATTTAGAGAAGGCACTCTAGTTTTTGATCCTTTTGAATATGTACATGTTGCCTAAGAGCCCAGGGCAAATCAGGTGTATGTGCGAATCACTGAAAAAATATGAGTCTGTTTTAAATAAACACAATTTTCTGGGACAGCAGAGCATATCTTCACAAGAGTGTGGTAAATTTATCAAATGTGAACTACACCAGCATTTAGTAATTTCCTGCACTAATCTGAGGTCAGCCGCAGAGGGGAGTCTGTTTGAGTCTGCTGTTATCCTGCTTTTACTTGTCCCTCCTCAGATCAGTGTCTGTTAAATGGTTCCAGGGCTGGTCCCATGGGAAAAGATAAATCTAGGGAGATTGTTCAGCATTTACAGGTTGGTGTCCAAAATGGACTGTTGGATTGGCATGTGCTTCATACGTCCAGTGAAACACTTTCCCTGAGGTTCTTTTTTCTGGTTATCATAGTATTCACTTCTGTTTCAACCTTGAGTTAAGTATACATGCTGAGTGGATTTATACAAGGTAAACTACTGGTCATATTGTAGACAGCAGTTGTACATACCCTTACATAACACACACCTATGTTCTTTTGTGAGAAGTTCTTTTGATCACATAGGTGAAATTCACATATAATATGAAACAAGCTTCTGTTCCATTATCTAATGGCAGGGTTAGCCTTGGTAGCCAGAACCAATCATGCCGATGTTGTCAGTTTACACTTCTGTAAGCATAAACATAGATGAGATCTATTGATAAAGATCAAGCCTGTATTCTACTTCACACCGCAGCGCCTTATATTAAGACTCTCTCCCTCTGATTCCTTTAGACAGAAAGCTTGCGGCTGACATACTTCTCTGAGACGTGCACTGGCTGTCACCTCACTGTGTCAAAGCTCTGGTGTCTAGGTCACCGCAGAGTCGGCGATCGAGGATTAATGTCCTGACGGGCAGTGACAAAGACATGGCCAGCATTAACCCCGACCTCTGTCTGTCTTTCTGATGTCTGGGGCAGCAGGCATGCTGGCGTGACCTTGACCTGGTGGTCGGGTGGGAGTTTGGGTCTGGCTGCCACAGACAGGTAATCCTGTCTGACACTCACCATGCTTAGTCTGCATTTGACACCGCAAACAACATACACACACGTGCACAAAAACATGGACACACACATGCACATGTGCACAAACACACGCACACATACACACATGTAGAAACACATGGACGCACACCTACACACATGCAAAACATACATATTTAGACACCAGCGTGCACATACACACACATACACAGACACACACACACACATACTTGTACAAACATGCATATGTGCTCAAACACACACAAATACAGACACCAGGACACACACTCGCATACAAACATGTGAACACACACACACCTGCATACACATGCAAACACAGAAATCAGCACACAAACACTCCAGTTCAATACACATATTCATGTGAAGAGTGCATGCACGCACGCACACACACACACACACACACGCACACACACAAAGATACACAGAAATACTTATAGACACCAGACAAACACTGACACCTGAACACAAACATTTTGTACTGATGTTGTAGGAAAGTCACTTAACCTGAATTTGAGCACAGCACTCTTGCTAGCCACTCGTATTTTGGAGTGATTATTAGTACACATAACAGACATACACCAGCACACAGTTAACTCTTCTGCTGATGAACGCCTGTTTTAATTTGCTGGTATGACTATGTGAGGCATGAACACCCTGGCCAAGAATGTGCTCGGACATCATCGTTCTAAGGCATACGCACTACTGCGCCTGCGTCGCTACACCCTATTGGCTAGAGAGTAAACGGTTTCGATGTGAGGGGCTGTGCTCCGTATTACCGAATATCACCACGAATTACGGTAAAGATATAGGCGATCGTGACCTGTGCAGCGTCTGCGAAACGTGATGGAACTGTTTATTGGAATGTTTGGTTTAAGACTACGTAATTACTTGGACGTCATTTAGAGAGATTAAAGCAACTGGCACCATAGAATTTTACATGAGTATGGTTTAGCAAAGTAGCTAGCTAGTTAGCAGATAGCTCGCTGTGGTTCTGATTTGTTTTTTAGTTGATGGTTTGCAAGATTTAAAACCATGTGCAGCGATTTTCTGCCAGTTTGAGATATTTTATCGCGCATTTCTAGGGTTGCAGTAATGCAGTCGTCCCAAGACGAAGTTTTGTGCTTAACGAATGACTCCGCGGAATTTCCGCATTTTCTTTTTGCTTACATGTGGCCCAGATTTCTGAGAGTGTAATGCCAAGGAAAACAACTATTCAGACACGATTGGAGGATTCTTGCAACACCAAGGGAGCGTCTCCAAACTAAGTAACTTGACCAACACCGGGCGGCTATTTCTCGAGGCAGTCTGGGAGAAACTCCAGTTTAAAAAAATGAAGGCCTTCCAAAAACTGCAAGTTTGCACACAAACTTCGGGGGCAAACAGAGTATTGTAAAAGCGCCCTGCTCGTTCAGCTTCGCTTTTCCCGTGCGCTTGCTGTGATGCAAAAGATGGGAGCGCAGGATCGTAGAGTGAATGTGCTTGTCAACAGCTGCAAGCAGCTGGCGCGCAGCCTCCTCTTGCTCGCGCACTATATGACGGCGTTCGCGAGCTTTGTTGCGCGCTCGGTTGACGGTGTTATGGTGTTGGTGAAGTGGACTGCGCTTTCCGCACAATATACCGTGTCCGCATTTGATTCTGCATACAGGTACCTACGCTGGTGGGGTAGAAGAGGGGGTAGAGATGCCCTAGAGACGCGCAGGAACGCGTAGTAACTGGAGGGGGGCTGTTTCCGAGTTGCAGAGGACTTTTGGGACCACTTCACTACGGAGCAACGTAACAGGCAAAATGGGCCATGTGGACGTCAGCCTTTTTTCTACTACCAATGCATTTCGTTCTCTTTTTTTAAATACTATTTTACTGCAGTATTTTACAGTGTAATGAATAATTATATGATTTTTTTTCTGAAATTGGTGAACATCTGTTGCAGCACAAGTCCTGCCTAATCCACGCAAGACCAAGTAGCAGCCTCTCAAACACACCGGCAATTAGGCAGGGTTGGACACAATAAGAACCCTCCACTGTGATCAGACTGTGGTTAAACTGCTCTGGAACAGCATGAAGGACAAGAAGTGTTCCCCTGACAGGAATGGGTTGTCTGACCACATTCCTTGAATTTAGAAGTCCATCTGCATTATCTGTGCCAGAACGGACAGATGCGTTGGCTGTGTGTGTTAGGACCTTAATGGTTTAAAGGTCCATCATTTTATGTTATTTTTCATTTCTTTTTTACCTCATACAACCACTTTTGGAATCACCAGTTGCAATTTAGGCTCATCTCACTGCGACAACCACTGCACTGGTGCATGGGTGCTGAAGCAAGTACTGAGAAGTCCTCTGATACATCCACATGCAAGCCAATGGCAGTTTTTCACACTACAAATCCCAGTGCATTACAGTGAAGTGGGCGCCAGCTGAAGAGTATGAACTACTCTACTGCTAGCATCCTCAAACTAAACACTTTTCAAACTGCACTCTCAAATCCTATGTGAAAGACATTGTCATCCTTTGCTTTAAAAGGTGTTTTTTTTAGCAAGGTGTTTTTAAATATTTTAGCTTTTGGATAAGGTAACTGAATCTTTTTTTCAACATGTGCTGGGCATGAACAATCTTTTTGTACCTTTTTTGAAGGATGGTTGTGAACCTTGTAGAAGCAACTGTACGTAGCTTCATATCGATTGGTATAATGCCAACTTGAGAGACTTGGAGCTGTTTTTTCTTCCTCTGGACTTTGAGAGAACCAGCAGCTCAGTAATACACTCTTCCAGAAACTTAACAGATGGACATATTTTAACTTTTGTATTTTTTACACAGAAAATTTTCATCTTAGCCGTAGGAAAGGCTCTCTGGTGTTACAGTACCTAATTTGTTGTCCACAACAGCAGGAATAGCTGGTGATCTGCTAGGTGTGCTGTCATGTTTTATCCTCTGTGAGAAAAGCAGGTGACAGTGTGTAGATCCTGTAGTGTAGTGACAGTGTGATAGGCATTTCTGAACGCTTAGGTGGGACACTGCTGTTGTACACTAAAAACAAGTTAATCTGAACGGCTTCAGTAAACATATGACTAGTATATCACATGTATGCTACTTTATGTAAGTAACCCAATATAAGGGTTTGGGCTTTGTAAAAAAATGTTAACTAACAGACCATAGTAAAATATCACAGTCAGTGCTCTGCAGGGATGTGTATTCAGATTCCTGTGTCAGTCTACTTTACATACTTCACATACAAATACAGACGTGATTAATGAATCAGCATATAATTCCATTAAACCAAAATTAAAGATGCGCTGTGTTTCGCATATTTTTTTTTTCTTCTGTTGAGATTGCACTGCTTTACAAACATGTTACAGACTTGCAGGGAGGCATGTGCACTGTGTCTAACTGGAGCAGATAACTGAAGCGTTGAATAACGTTTTCTGAGAAAGCACAAATATTTGACAGTGAATACCAGTATTTGCACTGAATGTACTAAGTACTCAAAATCCAATGAACCTTGCAAATACACGTCCAACTAAATGACGTCACGGTATTTTTTGTCATACAACAATCCACTGTTCAAACATATTTGTCACTTTGTAACTTTGCAGCTTTTCCATCTACTGTTTTTGCCACCCTTGTAATTTTCTATGTGTTAACCAAACTACAAGGCAAAAAAAGCATTCTCACTCATTGCAGAATAATTGGTAGTTGGCAGACCTAGATAACTGTTCCTTCTGGTTTCTAATAATTCCTGAGCCAGCACACAAGGCGCATGACAACTGCTTATTTTACACACTTGTTATATATCTAACATTAGTGTAACTAGTGTTGTTTGACGTGGATAATTCTTTTGCTAGGGAGTGGAGTCACTGAGTAGATAGCCTGGATTCCTGGTAGAACTCAAATCTATCCGTACACCATGCTCTGCAACTGGTTTTCAGCATATGGCTGAACAAATACATAGCTATAGATGCTGTTTAGCAGCACAATGTCACAGTGCCTCAAGTCTACAGCCTAAACAGGGGCCATGCCTTCACCCAAATGGGTCTGTTCACATCTCAAGTAGAAACATCCTCGCCACTATTACTGTTAAATCTCCTTTCAGCCACTTTACGCTGTTTTTATACATTTTCCCAAAGTAAAGGTAAACCCACTGTGTATTTAACTGGAGATGCCCAAGCTACTCAAACAATGTGTGAAATTAAAAAGCACAATTTTCACCCATTAGGGAAGCCTTTTACACTGTATGCAGACTAATGCAGCCAATATGACAAGAGGGAGTTGTCAGTCTGAACGTGCGAGTCAGAGAGATTAATAATATCCATCTCCCAGAACATGCAGCACACACGTGAGCAAAGCGAGGTGTCCAGCCGCTTCCTAAATTCTCTCTAAGCTGTTTAATTGTGGCTCGTGGATTATAGTGAGCGATTATTGCCAAGGAGAGAGTGGAGGAGAGAGGTGGTGACAGCAGGGGGGTATAAAAACCCCAGGTGTATGTTCACTCCCTCCCAAGTCCCTGTATTGTGTGACTGTGAGGAGGGATCCTCCACAGTAGACCAAACGGGCGAGTCGAGCGCACCTCCCTTCAAACGAACTCAGTCTCTGCAGCTCCCTCTTTCTCCGAGTCGGCCACTGCGATGGGGAACTCTAACGGAAGCACCGTGGACGACCTGCAGGCGGTGGAGATGCACCTGTGGTATAAGAAGTTCATGACCGAGTGCCCCTCTGGGCAGCTGACCCTGCATGAGTTCAAGCAGTTCTTCGGGCTCCGCGGCCTCGACTCCGAGGCCAACGCCTACATCGAGCAGATGTTCCGCACCTTCGACATGAACAAGGTGAGAGGCTGAATGCAGGCGCAATACTAATGGATATAACCATAATCACAGTTGTAGAGATGATTTCTAGTTCATCTGTTATGCGCCGGAACTATTGAACAAGGCGGTCTGTGAGAAATTGAAAGTCGGGGAGAGAGTGTTTTGTTAAATGTACCAGGCATTTATGAATGTCCTTTGTAAGAACCACAGTGTGTCCCCATACTGGAGTCCCACAATGTCTTGTGGACACATGGAGGCACAAAGCCTTCCACAGAGAGCAGCAGTTGATCAGCCTGGAGGCAGTAACACTGAGAGCCCCAGGCCATCTGAACAGATACCCTGTTCCACTGCTGAACCCCATGATACTGAAGTTCAGGGCGCTGAAGGGCTCAGCTGCTGCGTCCCATAATTCTGCTGCTCACAGCAATGTAGGGTGAGGCGTATTAAGAGTGACTGAATGAATGAATGAATGAATGAATTACATTTATGCAGTAACTTTCAATGAGCAATGCTTTAAGGTGTGGGAGGGTGCAGAAACTCACCCCACCAATGTAATGAAAAGAGTAATATTACTCTCCCAACTGATGCACAGCAAATAATTCATGGTAGAATGCTGTATGCAGGAACAAGAGAGAGAGATTGAAACCAATCAAACTGGGGATTCGATCAGTGAGGGAGCCAAACTGTTACTTAAACGGGGACAAAGAGGTTAACACCCCTACAACCCCTGGCCCAGACACTATAACAACACATTGTCCGTGGATCAATATTTACACTGGCTGCTATATTTGGCATGCCCTGTCAGCTCTAATTACTATCACATTATCATTGGCTTTAGCTCTGATTGAGGGCCAGGACAGGAGGAGACCCCAACTCCTCGTCCAGCCAATCACTTTTCCCAGTCTTCCTTCAGCAAGCTTCCTTGGCTCTGCCCTGTGTTGATTCTTTTCCCCTATAAACACACAAGCCAAAACAGGAGACTGCCGAACACAGGGTGACAGTATCAGAGACAGAGAGTGACAGTGAATTTGACATAGTGTTACAGTCAGGTACCAAGGTGTTACAGTATCAGAGACATGGTTTTACTGTGTCAGAGAAATGGTGTTACAGTATTCTTGACACTCTTACAGTATCAAAGACATAGGGTTACATTCAGAGAAATATTGTTACAGTATCCAGGACATGGTGCTAATGTGTCTAGGACACTGTTACAGCATCAGGGACATGGTGTTATGGTGTCTGGGACGTGGTCTCATGGTGTCAGGGACACAGTATTACAGCAATCATGCTGATAGCTGTATATGCATGTTCATGACCTTTTTTTAAAAAGAAAACTAGGGTCTCTGCCAACCAAGAAATACATATTTTTGGACATGTGAAAACATCTTAAATGAGACAATACATCCATTATTGTCATGCAATATGTGATTCTATGCATATAGAGTATTATGTCAAAGGTAATATAATAATATAGGTAAAGTTTTGCATCACCAGACAGTGGATGGGAAGCATACACCTTCACCAACTTTAGTCCAGTTATAGAGAACATAATTAATCCATGCCAGATCTGATTGCAGTAATCCAGCAGCCTAAAGAGGGAAGAATCCTGTGTGGGGCTTTCCATGTCGAAAGGCACTCCTGGAGGAATTAGCTGAGTCTTCCTTTTCAAACCTGCACACAAAGCAAAATCTCCTCATGTCCTTTTTAATCTTTGGATTTGAAGAGTTATACAAAAAAACACTTTGCTGGCAGCACCTGCCGTTACCTACGGCAACCCTGAGCCCATGCCCACGCCAGGGGCAGTGCAAGCAGAGAGGATGCAGGAGTGCAGAGCCAAGAGCTCGGCAGCTGTGTGAATGCCTGCCAACCAAACCCCTTCACCCCTCAGGTGTGGCGGCTCTGACCCTGAGTATGACCGTCAGACACCCGGCTTAAAACTGTGGATTATGAAAAACGGTGGAGCGAATGGCAGCTGTATATAGAGAGCTTATGATATTACTCACTCCTACCTGGGATAACCAGAGGGTGAATATCTGACTGCCACGTGCTGTCCCCATACTGCTGGCCTCAGCAGTGTGGATCAGTTTAGTGCCATAATCTCCCGCTTTCAGCACTCTCATCCACACACAGCACAGAACACACTCACTCCTTGTGTTATGATATTTTCAGATGGATATGAAAGGAGTCCAGCTTTGCTGGAAGCATGGCACACTAACAGTCAAACTCCCAGGACCTGCTCATAACCACCTTGGATACCAGTGGATGACTGATCCTCATTCCTCCGATTCCGATTCGGTTCTTGGGCTCAACGTCTCTATCACCCTTTAGCTGGATTCTGAACATCACCCTCTTAGTTACTCTTATTAGCCCTTAAATTACTCTATTCTGCCTCCCAAACAAACGTCCACTTAACTTGATTCTCACCAAAGCAAATGCATAAAGCCGCGTCACGGCGGCACCAAACACAGCCGAACCCCCTACCCCCCACAGCAGGCGGATGACCCTGACAGCGCTGTCACTCTGCTCGCAGGACGGCACCATCGACTTCATGGAGTACGTGGCCGCCCTCAGCCTGGTGATGCGGGGCAAGATGGAGCACAAGCTTCGCTGGTACTTCAAGCTGTACGACGTGGACGGCAACGGCTGCATCGACCGGCACGAGCTGCTCAACATCATCAAGGTGAGAGCCCGTCGCACGGAGCGCAGTGCCTTCTGGGTACGGACCGCTCACAGCGCAATGGACAT
This sequence comes from Megalops atlanticus, assembly GCA_019176425.1. NCBI lineage: Eukaryota > Metazoa > Chordata > Actinopteri > Elopiformes > Megalopidae > Megalops > Megalops atlanticus. The sequence goes on from CM032899.1 coordinate 14,004,359, forward strand.
GCTGTACAGCTCAGGCAAAGACAACGTCACTAGTTTGCTCACAAGGGGTATGTTCAGCAGTGCAAACACGGCCGACAATGAATGACCTTGAAAGCCATTTTGTTTACAGTGACTGAGTCTCTCTCTCTTTCTCTCTCTCTCTCTTTAATCATCAGGCCATCCGGGCAATCAATGGAAATGAGAACCAGGAGATTTCTGTTGAGGAATTCACCAACCGAGTGTTTGACAGGATCGACATCAATGGAGATGGTGCGTCTCCTCCCTGTCACACCAGGCGAAATATTAATTTGCTGTGGCAGATCCCACTTTTAAGACTTAATTTTTAAAAAAAGAAAAAACAAAGGACTTGCCAATTACACGACTTCCAAATCAGTCTTGACATTTTTCTTTTTTTTTTTTTTACTGAAAATGAAAAGGCCCTGAACTCACATAGTCATTGGCAAACAATGAGCTAATTTCTCTTCAAACAGATTGTTCACTCTCCTCTGATTGGTCTAGGTGCCCCACATGGCACATCTTGGCAAATCATTAATGAATGAGCCTTGTGTGTAAAAAAACAACTACCTCACAGTCCCCAAGAGTTTCTACTGCCAGCTTTCTGTTCCTGCACATAATTCCTCCAGCTACACACGTCCTCCACTGTCCAACGCTCTCCTGTCAGACAAAACTGTCTTTGTAAACAATCACTGCTTCAGATATCTGGATTCTGAGATACTGAGGATGTATGTGCATATGTAATGTGCTTGAAAGATGACAGTATTTCTTACAGTGTGATGTATGGTTAACAGCGTAATTTCAGAACAGTTCCTTGTTCTGACACCATTTATTCCTTATCATTGCCCGACACACTCATCAAACAATGTGTATATGTATTTGTGCACGCGCGTGTGTGTGTGTGTGTGTGTGTGTGTGTGTGTGTTTTCAGGGGATATTCAGTACATGAAGTATGTATTTATTTCCCAATGTGCATTGCAAATTCTAACATCTTCCCCTTTTGTTTACTAGGGGAGCTGTCTCTAGAGGAGTTTGTGGAAGGGGCTCGTAAGGATGAGGACTTCATGGAGGTGATGATGAAGAGTCTGGATCTCTCGCACATTGTGGCGATGATCCACAACAGAAGGCACAGCGTTTAGACTGCAACACACCCTCACCCCTGATCCTTCACCTCGGCCTCCCCTCTGCCCCATGACACGTTTAACAGGTGCTTTGTTGTCAGTGTGCTGCCCCCTGCTGGTGAGGCAGCCTCCCTGCCCACAGGCCAGCACTCCCTCAGGCAGCAGCACACGTTGAACAATGCTCCATGTTAACATCTGACACGGAACCAACGGTGATCTGACACCGGCGGGGTCATAGGTCACAAGAAGGCCGGGGGAAGAGTGCAGATCAGGGGAGAAGGAGAGGATCATGGGTGAGGAACACTGACCGCTCCTTGCAGCTGTGACTTCCCAAAGCAACAACATTTTTTTTAAGTCAAATCACTCCGCCTAGAGGGTGACATTTTCACCAAAATAAAAATTTACTATGCAGTCAGAACCAAGCTGACAAAGACGGACGACTTATCCCCACCTTGACCACCAGTGCAAGGAGCACTACAGTAGTATGGCTGAAGTTTGTGCTTACATTTGACCCCTGAGTCAAGCTGTGCTTTTCTGTACTCCTTTCAGGTCATTCCGCCGTGTGTTTAGTTTCGAGGCAGTTTTCTGTCAGACACAGCACTGTGTTTCCTCTTTACTGCTCTGTGCCATGGATATTCAAACATGCCCTCAAAGGGCCCAGGAACCCTGGAGCCCTGATGAATGTACTATGAGTACCGGATATTTTAAGGTTTACAAAAAAGTGCGCGCACACACACACACACACACACACAGTGCAAAGTGCACTCGCCTATGATTGGCTCAGACATATCACATGTGGGGTGTCCACACAAATCATAGGAGGGGGCACCTTGTTTGTGAGGACTGAAGCCACATAATCTTTATGAATGTTAATGGCCAAGATTAGCATTTTATGGCACGTGTAGAAGGACAAAGACAAACTTCCCTATCGTAAAGCTGTGACAGCACTCTCTCTCTGTTATTCACACATAGCATGTTTGGCCACTAATGCAGTACCTGAATGGAACAGCATTTTTTTCATATTGCTTTGGCTGCAGGTATAAAGATGCCAAGCTGGCACACAGTTTAGAGCTGCTAAACAAAAAGTGTGTACACAGCTGCATATTTAGGATAACTTTGAAAACACAAGGATTCACACTATCTGCACGTAGTTCCCTGGAATTAAAAGATGTTCATGCCAACTTAGATGTAAATATACACAGTCTAGGTATTTTGAATACTTTGAGCCTGTGTGTGTATGAGCATCTGTGTGCGGGTGTGTGAACTGCAATGGCCTCCCAATCTGCCACTAGAGGGCGCTGGAGCCAGGATCACCACTTTGTAAAGCCATGGCAAGGCTAATGCCTTCTACCATGTAGAAGGACTAAAGAGATTATTTTTTTGGAAAAATAAAAGCGCTTCTGGTTTTGTTTGTACAATAAAGATGTAAAGCTGAAATCTGAAAGTGTTGTTTTATCTTCTACATGAAAACAGACACTAAATTGATGTAACACACTGAAATGGTGCCTAGCGTAATACGACTGGCACTGTCCAAGTTTGCATGCTGACCCGGGAGAAGGGGTGAGCAGACTCTCCAACACTCTGCCCGCAGGCTGTCCAGGTGGATCAGCACCCAGCAGGCAATCAGTGCTCTGAGAGATTAGGGAGAAATGAGACAGGGAGAGAGATGCGGTGAGACAGAGCGCAGCGCTGTTCTGCTGTCGGAGAGAGGGGGGAAAGCTAGCTGAGACCACAGCAGCGTGTGCGTGCACCTCTGTGCGACCACAAGGTCAAACAGCACGTCACAGCAGCGCCCGCGCCGGCACCCTCCCCGCGCCACGGGGGAAAAATCACACCTCCAGACCCAGATCATGTCTGACTACAGCCTGGGGCCTGCACAGAGAGGTGTCCCAACAGATCATAACACAAGCCGGGGCCTGGCGCGCTCGCACACACCCCCAAAAAAATCAATACACTCAATTTTGCAGAAAAGAAACTCCCACTCTCAGCTCAGAGGTGCCAGGCCTCATCAACGCGTCCCGCAGGTATCGTGGGTTTGATTTACTGAACGCTGCAACACGGGGCGGGGAGCTGCACGACTGAACAGTCTCCCTGAGCACCGCCGCCATCACACGGACTTCCCATCATGGAGGCTTGGTGCTCACATCCCGAGAGGCCCACAGCTGTTTGTACCCTTGTACAGTTTCATTAATATGCTCAACATCAAAAGAAACACCACGCTCTTTATCCACGGATATTCATAGAAATATAAAGTACACAGCTGTTAGATATTGATCAAAACATTTTCTGTTATTACACACTTGGTAAGGAGAATAGCAGGCCTGGGTGAATTTCATTGAGTTTCATTGAGTTTATTTCCCATAGGCAAAGGCTACAGGGAACATGAGTTCTTTAATGGTGTGAGGCTCATTTTTCTCACTATCACATTTAAATTAAGCATGAGAATACTTTTGCTTGTTTACCCTTCTTTAGTTTTCACCACCTATTTCACCATCTTTCTCTAGAAATCCATCCCAGCTTCCATCATACCCACCAGTTTATCCACACCAGTTACTATGTAACCTGGTACTCCCTAATAGCTGGGAGTGCAGCACCGACAACATAATGGAACACAACAACAAACCATTCAGTCATAATATCATAACCATTTGAACGATTTACAGTTCATGACTGACTGTGACACACTGGGCTGACTCTCAGTGTGGCATAAGTGCCTCATTGCCTCATTGGTCAGAGGGGCAACTTTGTGCTACAGGTATGCTGAAGGCTGTACTTGTGTTCAGGCAGTGCTGTGTGCTGGTGTGTTCCTCTATACAGCACAGAATGATCTTGCCTTTGTCACTACAGATGCAACCAGCCCAGGTGAGAGATCACTGACTCACTATTGATTTTGAAAGTGACCTCACCACACCCACCCATACATATTTACCCTTGTGCAATGAATGCTGAAATTGGGTAGCTAATTATTTGTTATTCCTAAAAGTAGCCTAATTATCAAAGTGGTCCCATTATTTTGCCGAACTAGCAATATTTCAGAACGTTGCATAAATGTTTCATATCTTCTTTACATCAGTGCGTTTTCCTTATTTGGTACAGAGCCAAACGGTTTCCTTTCCGCCCAACATAAGTTCTCACTTTTCTCATTTCAGTCTCAGGGTCAGAGAGACGTTGAAATGAATTAATAAAATAATATTCGACCTTTATTTTATGTTGAATTGTATTTAAGCAGTTAAAAGAGAAAGAACGTGAAGTTTCTCTCGAAATATCTTCTGCTCAACAGCAGTTTCCAAAGATATGCCGTGCTGTATATTTGGCAGAATATTTTAACTCCGATTATAAATAGAGGCGTCAGGTGCAAATTTACATTTCTCGCTTTCCTCAGTTTCATTATTCACAGTTAACCTGCGTGGCAAACAGCAGACAGAAATACACATTACCTGTTGGACTATGCTAATCCTGAATAAATATAGACTTCCCTCCTCGAGAACTGTGTTGCGCGTTTACGTCCCCGCTGACTTGTCAAAGAGATCAAGAGTCTGAACGGCTCAGTCCTGCATGCCAGCTGCACATGTGTGTACAGGACACGGACACTGGCAACCCAAGGAACTAGTTTAGATAAAATACCCACACCACAATTAATTTAACAGCAGCCACGACAGGCTACAGCGCAGTCGAGGTGAATTAATAGATTTGGGATAATATTAACAAATCATCTGATAAATTGTCTAGTAGGCTCAAGATGATGATTATTATGATGATAACGATGATGCTGATGATGATGCAAATGAGAGCGTGATGATGAGGGTGGGGGGATTCTATTCCTCGCTGCAGTTTGACAAAAATCAACCTGTCGCAGGCGCTGATTTTTTTTCCCCCTCAGGCTTGACGTTGACGTCACTCATGGCCAGCAGCGACGGTGCGCAGCCCGTGTGACATGCGCGCGCTCAGGCAGAGAAGGGGCAGCTGGTGGAGGAGTTGCCACTGCTGGGTTCTGCGGATCAGGGCCCGAACCGGGTCAGTCTGGGATCCGCGGGCGTGCCTGGAGTGCGCGTCTCTCTGCGTTTATCATTGAGGCTGCGTTGCCACCGCCGTCCGCCCCAGCCAGCGCGACAGAACGAAGCTCCGTGCGAAGGACCAGCAGACCCATCCGGACACGAGCAACGGCCAGGGAAAGGGTGCAGACCGTGTTAGGAAGCAGGTCCCTGCATCTCAATCCCTGTGTCAGTTAACACACTGGCAGAATAAACAGCGGAGCTCTTTTATCCGAAATCAATCACAGCTCACGCACGGCTGTTTTTCCCCTCGTCTTCACCCGACGTGTGAAATGAGGATTAACGAAATTGTGTTGCTACACTGGTGCTGCTCTGTCATACGAGCCGGAGAAAGTCGAATTGTGTTGAATACAGGTGTTCTTTGAGGGGGGGAAACAGAAACAAAAGAGGCGGACGGAATACGATATAAATCTGAAGAGAATACCTACCAAAAACAGACCGGTTTCATCACTTGCCAAAAATGACGCTTATCGCTCTCTGGCCTCAGAAATTAGTCAAAGGATGCTGAAGGTTGTTCAGAAAAAAATATCTCCGTAGCAACCGCGGGACTGCGTCTGATTCTAAGGTAAACATCTCTTTCAGTCTGTGGCTGTTTTTAATAGGAACGTGGCTTGCATTTATTCCTTTCCTACGGACATTCAGTTAGGACCACAAGTTGCAATTCAATGTCATTTGTGCATCTCGCAAGCTATTCCGCGAGGACGAAGGTAAAAGTGTTATAGCAGGGAGGCGCGCGGGTGTGTTAGCGGTGTTAGTGCTTTTTGACAGACCGTCAGGCAGCTACAGGGAAAGGGATAGAGACTCGGCTGGCTTGACCAGCTCATAGGCGGTGTATTTCCCAGAGTCGACAGCGGAAAGATACAGAGACGTTGCACAGAGATGCGGGCTTTGCAAGCCTCTCCCGGACAACCCGGGCAAGCGCTGCGAGCCATTTAGCTTGTACAATAGCTTGTGCGGGCACCCTTTGACAGCTGCTTGGGGGAAATTCTCTGTGAGCAATTGCATCCAACAGTGTTCTGTATTCACTTTCGCTCAGCTGTCCCAGTTATTGCATATACCTGGTAGTATTCCAGGTAAATAAGCCCATCTGAACTGGTGTGAAATATGGTACCCGGAACTCCTGCAGCGATGCTTCCAGCCGCAGAAGCTGCCAAAATCTACCAGACCAATTACATTAGGAATTCCCGCGCCATCGGAGTTCTGTGGGCCATTTTCACCATCCTGTTCGCCATCGTCAACGTGGTGTGCTTCATCCAGCCGTACTGGATCGGGGACGGCGTGGACACGCCACAGGCCGGCTACTTCGGCCTCTTCCACTACTGCATCGGGAACGGGCTGTCGCGGGACCTGACGTGTCAGGGGAGCTTCACCGAGTTCAGCTCCATCCCCTCCGGCGCCTTTAAGGCCGCGTCCTTCTTCATCGGCATGTCCATGGTCCTGGTCATCACCTGCATCGTCTGCTTCGCGCTCTTCTTCTTCTGCAGCACCGCCACCGTCTACAAGATCTGCGGCTGGATGCAGCTCGCCTCCGGTGAGTACCAGCTGCTTTCGCTGTTTTTCTTCTTTATATGGGACGTGCATGCGTAATTGTCCAGTTACATTGTAATCCAGACGTCCATTACAGCCGCATATGCACGCCGCACGCGTGTGAAAATTTCCTCACGACACGACTCACAGACTTCAGGTCTGATGTGGAAGGGATAACAGGTCCTCTGCGATATATGACCGAAGCTGAAGAGCACTCATTGAATTGCAATAGAGCTATGTCAAGAAATCAAACCCTCTGACTATTTTATTTAGATGGCTGTGTTTTTCTTGAAAACAGCATGAATAAAACGAGGCAGGGACCAACCACTTTAGAATCCAAATTTGACATAGACACGCCACATTTTCCAGCGTGAGAGATGGTTTTCATTTTAAAAATCTTTGAATTCCTATTGATCTGGGGATAGAAAATGTCCTTTAAGATGCATTCAAACCTAGTCGTTATTGCAACATAACAAATCATGGGTAGCTGATCAACTGAATTTTGTCACTTTCTTTAAACTATTTTAGCCACAACTGGTACAGTGTCCCACGTGGAACAATGCAATTCACTTTACTTTAAAACTTTACTTTAAAGCTTAAAACATAATTAGAGTCGAGATTCACTTTTCTGAAAGCACGGTGGTGAAAGTGGTGGCAGTTAAACAAATGTGCTTGTAAAAAAACTGTGAAATGACAGTGCTAATGTTTAAATGGTTTTAACTAGGCTACTACATGCATCATTGCAACTATAACAACTTACCAATTTCATTAACGGAGCATACGATCACACAAGGCTACAATTGCTTTCTCCTACATTTTAATTAAATCCCCGCGAGCGCGTCAAAAGCTAGCGGACCAGCAGAAACTTGATATTGTATTTGAATTATAAGTATTAAGGTCATATTACTTTCAAAACGGCCAATCTCTTTTAAATTGTCAAGAGAAATATGAAGGATTTCAACTAATGTCGGTGCTTCCAACGATGTCTAAAGGCAGTTTACTGGTGCAGAACTCACAGAAAAAGTAATCGTCTTTTAGAAAGTAACCAACTGTAAACCAAAGACCCCCCGAGTCACTTTCACATTTTCTTCTCAAAAGTTTCTGAGTTTAGCTGACCCAGTCTGTCTAAATTATAACCCACCATTGATTATGGTGATGGCACGGAAAGCATGCAACTAGTGTTCCAGCTGTTCCAGACTCTAGAATGTCTCTGCAGACATTCTGTTCATCACTATACATGGAATATCTGTAGCCTGAAGGGATGTCCCAGACTGACTGAGGCAAGGGAATAGACCAGAAAGGCATATTTACAGAAATGGAACAGGCCTGTATTACACATAATGATTTAAAAATAATCAGCAGTAACATCATTCTGTTCCGCTCGGCCCCAAAAAACCCTGTATTAAATTACAAAGGAAATTGACAGGTCAAAGGTGAAAGGTAGATGAACGGTTTTTAGATATCACAGTTCCCTTTGTTTTTGTTTTTCTGAGAGACATCTGCATGTTTTGTCAGTCGTGAGGCATGGGTGACTGCACACTCTTTTTTGGGTCTTTAAAGGTTAGAGGAGGTCATAATTTGTGTGTTTTTCATCTCACAAAGACATCCTACGATGGGCAAATTGAAAACAGGTTTACACCATTAACCCCTCCTTAGACAAGAAAGACATCTCCTCCTGTGCACATATTGCACTGCTGCAGAGGAGCCAGCCACTTTCTGAGCTGTGCACTTTGCGAGGTAAATTGGTGTGGAGCTCGTTCTCAAAACAAACACAAATGCAGGGATTATTTGGAAGAAATCCACTGCTCATCCCAGACTCGGTTGCAACATAAGCCAATTTAATGAGTGCACTGTGTCTGTGTGTGTGTATGTGATAAAGACATAGCAAGTGTATGTGTGTGAGATAGAGAGAGACAGAGAGAGAGAAAGAGAGTGAGTGTGTGTGTCTTCGTCTTTACCAGATGAAAGGAGGGGAAACAGGCAGCTCTTTGAAATGGACACAGAGGACCAATAGAGTGGGGGGGGAGTAGCAGCCACACTTAATTTTGCAGAATAAATAAGCCTTACATTTGCAGATACTTCTATTAGAAGCTCTCTTGTTAGTTACTACTGTAAGCTACTGCTGTAGGTGCCCTCTGCATTTATTCATAGCCTTGATTAATACCTCTGACATTGTGTTTTCTGGAATACATAAAATCCAATAAAATTTGTGAACAATATGACTTTGCTCTGTGCAATGCTAGGATTAAAGCGTAACATTTTGGAAAGACTGTCCAACATGTAGTTTTTTTCTTTTATAGCATGTTTTTGTTCCTATTAAGACACCGATTCTTACATACACATGCACACGCACGCACACACACACATGCATGCACGCACACACAGACATACAGACAGACACACACACACACACACACACACAGATGCTTAAATACAGTATAATGTTTTGTGAGAGGGCTGCTGCTGACTGTATCCACGATGCAGAGAGTGAGGTGGCAGCGCTACGTGTGATCCTCAGCGCTGTGAAAAGCAGTGCTGTAATGTAGCAGCTTCACCTCAGCAACAATCGGAGCCGTACCTCTCACATCAAACGAAGCACGTCCTTACCATCGGCTCCTGTGGACAACGCTGAATCAACGCTCACCTCACCAGTCCTCCAGCTAAATGCGCCCATCTCCTCCCACTCCCACTACACTTATTTCACCCTCCCCTGTACATTTCCCTCCATATCTGTCACTCTCCCTCCCCCTGATAAATTGGTAAGTTGCCCTGGTTGAGCGTGTCTGCAAAATGATTAATGTCATGTAACCAGGAGCATCAGCACTTAACAGTCTTTCACCATGTCATCCCAAACAGAATTGTTTAAAAAGGTCAATATTCCTTTTGTCAGCTGGTCTTCATTATATGTGTTCCTAAAGCCTCCATGAAGACGCTATGTCATTAATGTGACATTGCATCTTCATGAATTATTCATTGTTATTCATCACTGCTTATTACCACGTTATGCAAAATTGTCTCCTCAAATGTGACGTGACACAGGATGTCACCTGACCTCAGAACAGAATTCCTGCGCACACGCATATGAATGCTTTCTAAAGCTGTTACGCTGTGATAAGGAAGGCATCAGTTATGCTCCTCAAATGCTTTAGGAATGTGTACTCCATGTAGAGGTGTGACCCACATGTTACCAGAGCTTCCTTAATGCTAGAATCTTTTAAACCGGTCATTAGTAACCTGCAGGAAACTCAGACAGCAAACTCACACAGATGAAATCTGGGAGAGTGTAGCTGAGGTGCACATAAGGGGTGTCTGCCTCAGAGCTGCTCCCTTTTAGGAGTTCAATAAGAGCAGTGCCCCCTGCATATTGATGGCCTGCAGCACATCTCTCTGGAGCTCCTGTTTAATAGCGCAGAGAACATCTCAATACAAGAGAGTGAAGTGCAGGGAGGTGCTTGAAGAGCATCACCGGGACGGGGTTCTAAATGTCTGCTTTTGCCTGAGCATATTTTCAAGAAAGGTTTTAAAATGTGTTGCTCAATTTAATGACCTCTCTGAGGAATTCTTCTTGTTTGTTAGGTATATATACACACATCACTGTCTGTCTGCACCATCACTCGGTGCTCACTGAACTGTACAAAACACAGCTGCTGAGAAAACCATCACTGGAAAGGTTTGCACATAAGAGGGCTCAGTCTCTGGCCCAAGGTCTCCTCTCCATCTCTCTCCCCTTCTCTCCAACTCTTTCACTCTACCTCTCTCACTCTCTCCCTCTCTCTCTCTCTCACTCACTCCATCTCCCTCACTCTCTCTACTTCTCTCACTCTCTCGCTTTCTGTACCTCTCTCACTCTCCCTCTCTGTACTTCTCTCACTCTCTCTACCTCTCTCACTCTCTTCCTCTCTACACCTCACTCTCACCCTCTCCTCCTCTCTCACATGCACACACAAACACACAAGTGCACACAGGCACCCCCCTCCACACACAGACACACACCCATACAAACACATGCTGACACACACATTCTTTTACACACTTTCTCTCACACACAGACACCTTCTCTCTCTCCCTCTCACACACACACACTTTTTCTCTCTCTCCTTCACGCCTTCTCTTTCTCCCTCTCACACACACCCTTTCTCTTACACACCCATACATGCGCACACACACACACACACACACACACACACACACACACACACACACACACACACACACACACACCCTCTCACTCTCTCCCTGGCACTGCTGCCCTCCAGACTATGCTCTAATTAACTGGGAAACGCAAAGCAGAGCTGTCAGCGCCTGCAGAGACAGCCAGACACTGAGGTCAATGGGAATTATTCTCACACTCTCGCCTCCCTTTCCAAATTTTTGGACAAGTGACACACGTTTTTATAAGTAGAGTCAACGCAGCTCCTGTTATCCTGGAGAGGCCCCCTGCATTCCCATCTCTCGTATTCTAACACACTCCAACCGCGGGCTCTAATCCCTCACACCTCCATCTTTCACTGTAAACAAACAGAGGGGGGATTGATCATTTGTCCTCCGTTGAATTCAGCTCAGATATAGGCCAGAACCCCCGTCTTCGGAACAGAATGGCAGTGCAGAGGATTTGGGCAGTACAGCAGGACTGCTAATTGGTGAACAGATAGGGGAGGGTGTGGACAGTGGCTGAGGGGATGCTGGCAGTGTTCTTTGTTGATGGTGTACATAAGTAGCAGACAGCCCTACTCTCATTACCGACTGAATGGGGTCTCCTGAGACAGGAGTTACCCATTAGCAGGTACAGATAAAAGGCCCATTTGGGTTCCAGTGTCTTGCTGATCCAGGAGTCTGGCGTCTCTCCGCAGCATCACAAGTAGCGATAATGAGGGACGGACTCTGTGACGTCTGCTTCCTCTGACAGGAACTACTGCTGCATGCCTAAAGGGCGTGTGCGCGTGCACCTGCATCTGTGCGTGTGTCCCTGCGTGCATGTGTGTGCATATGTAAGTGTGTGTGTGGGGGGGTCTCCATCTGCCTCTGCATGTGTGTATCTCTACCTGTCTCTGTGCACGTGTAGTTCTGTGCGTGTGTGTGTGTGTACGCACTTGTATCCGTTTTTGCGTGTCTTTATGTGCATTCATACGCACTGGCTTTGAGATGTTCAAAGAATCACATGTACAAAATGGAGGCAGACACACTGCCCTGCCATCATATTGAGAGAGAGAGGAAGGGGAGGGGGGAATGAGATAGGGATGGGGGACACAAGCAGGAAATGATCACAAATTGCTGGGGGGGGACGACTGAAAGAGATGATAGTGGGGGGAATGTGAAGCAGGAAGAAAGGGACTCCACAAGTAAGACGTGAAAGTGGAGACTCAAGATTCTCAAGAAAGAAAGGAATCCTCTCTGCAGAGTGTTCTGATGGACAGGTGTGACATGGAAGCTCTTTCACAAGTCTCCTAGACACTCTGAGGGTATTAGAGCAGGTCTTTCACGGGTCAGGAGGTCAGTTATGCAAAGACCTGTTTTGTGGGGGGAAAACTGTGAATAAAAGATGTGGCTCACCCACTCTCATGTCCAAACTGTGTCCGCTGAGTCACCAACCAGAAACAGCGATCCAGAGCTGGGTAAGAACAAACACACACTGATCTTGCAGTCTCTTTTTACCTCTCACTCTGTCTGTCTGTCTCCCTCCGTCTCCATCTCAAAGGGGACGGCCCTGTAATCCTGACTTAAACCGACACGGCTGGAAATTGTGCCAAAAAAAAAAAAAAAAAAGATCAAAAAGCAGGCTGAGGGTGATTAAAAAGGTCCGCACTCTTCCGCCTTCCGTTTATAGCCCTCCGGGTGTCGCCGCCACAGAGGTTCATCTGAAGTGTGACCCTAGAGGACAGCGCAGCCAGCCCGCTGAGTGACGAGCGTGTCACCAAACAGAGCAGTCATCACGCGGCACAAACACACGCGGAGACAGGTGTGAACGCGCTGTGCCAGGAGGAGCTGTGTGACAGCGTGTGACATGCAGATGACAGGTTTATTAGCTGGCTCAGACTCCCACACTCTGTGGTTATTCAAGGGACGGATATTAATTAAAATATGTTTGAACGCACACTTTCGCTCGTATCTTTTTCTGGCTCAAACAGACCTCTTGAGCCATGCAGAAAGAGCACAGAGCGATGACATGCAATTCATCACAGATTAGCGAGACCCATTTGAGTGTTCCTGGAAACTATAATGGGACGCACTGTACGCTGCCAGTGACAGTACATTACATTACATTCATTTAGCAGACACTCATCCAGAGCGACTTTCAGCACTATCCATAATGGGACACACTGGACACTGTCAGGGACTCATAATGGAACACACTGTACAATGTCAGGGACTTATGACATGATGGTGAGGTTAGGCTTCAGCAACCCAGAATGGGATCTACCATGTAGTGTCAATCACTGACCGGTATGAACCAAAACACAGTACAATGGGATCACCCAATTGCACCACCAAATTTGGGGCTCACAAAGCCTCATTCCCTCCATCAGTACTGTTACCCAACATTGTGTAGGTCATACTGACTCCATCAGGTTTGAACCCTCTGCAGTTCACGCTGAATCTGCAGCTGAACTGTTTACTACATCAACCTCACATGTGGTACTGTGCTAATCAATTCTGGTTTTCACCTGTGCTAGTTGTCCAAAAATAGTGGGGTAAAGAATTTCCCCGTCTTTCTACACCTAGATCCTTTGTTCGGTACAGAGGGAGAAGGAAGCTAGTCATTACGAGTTCATCATGTGGAAAACTAATCAGCCCAACACGTTTTGGGATTGGTCAGTATGTTCAGGCTAATGCCTCCGCTATCAATACAAGTTAATTACATTTTCACTGCGCTTTGAAATGGATTTTATCTGCCATGCTTTTGAGACATTAAGGAAGATGAAGAAATGCGTTATTAAAGTTGGTTTTTGAATATCTCATCTGAGTGGCCGTTTCAACCAGACTGCCAAATGTATTAATTTATTTGCTTAGCAGACACCTTTTACCACAGGGAATTATGGAGCTTATCTCTATACACATCAGCCAATGACAGAGCAGCATGCTTAATGAAGCAGCACCCTATGGGGAAGTCTTCCCCTGTGTACTTCCCGAATCTCAAACACCTTTAAGGACATGGGGGCCTTCGCTGGGTCTCGGGAGCCTCTCATAAGTGTTTCCCAAGGGGCATCTGGGCTCAGTCGGTATGTGAGCTGATCTGGAGCAGGTTCCCAGAAAGCGAGCAGCTGCTTCAAGAAGACCAGTGAAGAACCGGGCCTGTCCAGGTGTGTGTGTGTGTGTGTGTGTGTGTGTGTGTGTGTGTGTGTGTGCGTGAGTGTGTTGGAGGCAGAGAAAGATCGCTGTTGGTCTTTGTGTTGGTGTGTAGCCATTCCTTGGCGGTCTCTGTAGATTTGTAGTTGTGTCGCATAGTGCTGTGTTTGTACAAAGTGGCAGTTGTTGGTGTATGTGCCGCAGGGCCTTGTGTTTACGGGAGTGAAATACAGTGCCATCGATTCACTGCTTCTCCCTGCTATTCCTTGTCTGCAAATGCATAAGCAGCCCCCCGGGGACCATCGCTGAATTAATCCCCCCTGCTTCTGCATGCATAGCAACCGCAGGGGAGCCAGAGAAACCAGCAAGCCAGTGACAAAACCCTTACCTCTCTCCCCTCCATCCAGCTGTGACACTACAGCATTCAGCTGCCCTTTCCTGGAGGTGTGCCTACCTCACTGAGGGCGTGTTTACAACATATGGCCACTGCGAAACAGTAGGGTTCCCAAGGTACAGCTCACTGTGCAGGCACACCTGTATCTCCTGAGTTCAGCTGTGTCGCATTGGCCAAGGTGATGTGCACACAGTGCATTGCACAGTTAAGGCTGTGTGCAGGGTGCTTAGGTACCGCGAAGGACCAGCTGCACAGAGATGCTGCACAGGGATGTTAGCGCAGGTGTTAAAGAGTGTTTTTTGATGCGAGCAACACACCGCACAGAGCCTGGCTTCTCCACAGCTCGTTGGGAGCTGATTATCGGGCTGTATGGAGGCAGTGTCATTACTGCGGCTGTGGCGGCATTCTCCAGCACTTCCTGCTGTGATTGGAAACCTTCACCTCGTCTGTCTAATCCCCTGTAGCAGACAGGCGTGGCTTCCTGTATGAGCCCTGCCAGAGGGCCCACGCAGGTCTCTCAGCTACTGAAAGCACTGTGGAGCGGGATGACAGTTACACTGAACACAGTGTAGAGTGGGATGAGGGTTACACTGAAAGCAGTGTAGAGCGGGATGAAGGTTACACTGAACACAGTGTAGAGCGGGATGAGGGTTACACTGAAAGCAGTGTGGAGCAGAATGACAGTTACACTGAACACAGTGTGGAGCAGGATGATGGTTACACTGAAAGCAGTGCAGAGCATAATGCTGGTTACACTGAAAACAGTGTAGAGCAGGATAACAGTTAAACTGAAAGTACTGTAGAGCAGAATGATGGGTACACTGAGCACAGTGTTGAGCAGGATTGCCATTACACTGAACACAGTGTCAAGCCGGAGGACTAAAATTATTGCAGCCATGTAGCCTGTACTTTAGCCTCTAGCTTTGCAAATGCATTAGAATGTGAACTGGCTGAAAGCTTTGAAGGATGCGAGAGCTTCCTTGGGAGCAGAATGTGCAACAGCAGTATGGCTGGAGAAAGTTAAAAATAACTGCTGAACCAATCTTATTCTCCATGGAGCTGTCCTCCAATCAGCATGGAGGCTGTCCAGGTTGATCTCTGACCCTTTTTTAATCAAATTAACAAGAGCACAGCTCTGTGCAAGCTAATTCAGAGTTACTGCAGTAGACCTTGAACTTGTGAAGGTGATGTAGAGATCTTTATAGCCCCTCCACACACTCCCCATCAGATTGTTTGAAACCCACCTCTAAAGTAACACTTCATTAACAGTGTTTTAATTAAGAAACACAGTCAGCTGAATTCAATCTAATTAAAGCCAGGAGGCGAAGGGGAACATTCAGCCAAAGTGTTCACAGATTCTATTATGAGTACCCACCCCCTCCTGCCAGCAACTACACCTCCCCTCCCAGACATACACCTCCCCCAAGACCAATACCAACACCTCCCCTCCTGCTGGTACCCAAACCCCCCCCCCGCTTCCCACGCCAGCATCCCTGACTGCTGGAATGGAGGTGACTGGCCTCCTGTTTCCTGCAGGTTGCTATTCAGTCTAGGATCCGGGTTGCGCAATAAGGCGAATGTTTCTGCTTTTGCCCCTCCCCCCTGCTTTCCCAGAGTCCCGAGGGAGTGTGGCATATAGATTTCCCATCTGTGTTAATCTGCAGGACCACCACGTGGGAGCCAGGGAGACGGACAGCTGATTTATTCCTCTGTCAGGGATAAAAAGCGGAGGGTGTGTGTGTGTGTGTGGGGGGCAAGGACACTGTGACCTGTTAAACCACTCTTAGCAACAGCAGCGGCACTGCAGCACGAGCGTGCGTGCTTCAGAGAGACAGTGCGCATCCCCAGACTTGGCTCTCAAAGGACTGCTTTCATCCAGGAGTTGGGAGAAAGAGATGCAAGAAAAGCTGAGATGAGATAGTTAGAGCAGGTATGTATTCATAGCTATAGTTAAAACAGTGCAGGCCACAGGACTGGCCAGGTCTTTGTGATGCAAACAGCCAAATGTCCAATCAGATTGAACCTGGAACAAGCCCAGTGTACCATGAAGCCGAATACACTGCTGCCTGCTGAGCATGCTCTTGTGGGCCAGCTAGTGAGGGGTGTGTCACAGGACTAAGCAAGTGGACACACACTGACAGACAGTACAGGGAATCAAACCGTAAGGCACGTGACCTTCAGTCCCAGGTAGTTATTTTTATTGAAAATTCTGTTGTTATTGTGGTATTCCGTTTACATATACATAAAAGCTCAACCTCAGGATGAAAAAAGAGATCCCCCAGCTGGATTCCTTACTGGGCTGAAAGAGAGCAGGCTTTGCAATGTTGATGGGCCCACCGTGCGGTTTTAGCTGGACTGTCGTACCCCTGAGTAAGATACCTTGGCTGCTTGAGCAAATATCCAGCTGTACCCACAGAGGAGCGAAAAGTGAGGTTTGTAAGTCGCCCGGGATAAGCAGTGCTATTTGGGGTGATAAAGTTTGCGTCGGGGCCTCGGAGTCTGTGTGAAACCTGAGTGACACCGCTAGCTCTCTCATCCTCAGAACCGAACAATATTAATACAACCCCATCACACTTCAGTCAACTTCAAAGGCAGCCCGCAGACACAGAGACGCCAGCGGAATACTGAGAGAGGCCGCCTGCCTCATCCACGGCTTCCTGCATGTTACTCTTTTATAAAGGCTGGAGGGAGACCTCCGTGCCCCTCTGCCTCCTCGGTGAAAGATTCTGTGAAGGACTCGGCAAGGGGCGAGGGATTGGGTGAAGCGTTCGCCGAGGCTTTGGAGGGGCGGTGACCCTGATCCTGTTGCAGAAGGCAGGGAGTAACCATGCAGCTGTGTGCAGTATGTGTCAGCAGGTTTGTCTGGCTCATTACTGCACAGATTCACCGACGTTTACCTCATCTGGATTGCCCATCCTATTTACTGATCCCACTCTATCAGCAGATCCACACACCTAAGGATCAGTGAATCTGTTCAGAATCTGCACAGCACTGATCCAAAAAATAAAAAAAAACAGTGGGTTAGCACAGCAAAGGTGTGAAATACATGCCCTTAATTTATGTGTGAAACATAATGAATATTCTCTGTGGGAGGCTGATGTAGCTGCCAAATGTATTTGCACTGGTCTGCTCATGACCTGCTCTCTGTTTCTGGGTCTCTGGTGAAACTCCAGTCAGGCACCAAACAGGAAGGACCACTGCTCCAGGGTGAGGGCAGTGTTGATACCCTATGTAGGGAATAATACCTTTTACTAGTCTGTAATACACAAAAAATGTATAGGATTTACTAGGCACATATGCTGGGGTCTTGACAGGATGGAACATTACATACTTCCTGAGCAGTAGATGTAGACCCAGGTGTGGCTATAGGAAGTGAAACAGAATCCATCAGTAGTATTGATCCGATTTGCAGACAGAAGGCACTTGTGTATGACACATATGTGTGAATATGAGCAGAGACAAAGGGGGTTTGTATGTGTAATTCCGTTGGTCACAGCTTTTTAAACTGGCAGAGGCAGAAAATGGGATTCCGAGGGGCTCTGGAGCCGACAGATGTGAATCTGATTATATGGCTGCTTTGATGTATGGAGCTCCCAGCAGAGTAGAGGCACTGAGCTCTGCAGTGAGAATCCACACGGGTGAACCCACAGAATGCGCGCGCACGCGCACACACACACACACACACACACACACACACACACACACACACACACACACACACACACACACACGCACACGGTAGCGCAAATGTGCCATACATACATACGCACACATGCACGTGTACATACACACATCCCCACACATCCCCCCCAACCCCCCCCCCACACACACACACACAGTTCTCTATATGTACTGCAGAAACAGCATATTTTTACTACCAGATGTGTGTCTTTTACTACTCTCTAGGACACACTAGTGAAGTGATCAAATGTGGCAAAAACCAGCACTGCGTTGCCCTCTCGCCACTGTGGGCACTAACGAAGGTTCATGAACCACTGAACTGCACTCATTCCAAACAGGGTGTGGATGGGTGTCACCACTGTCACTATTGAAACACGTATGTGAAATAACGTTGAGCAGCGGAATAACTCTTTATTTGGTGGCTGTGCTTGACTTCAGTTTAATGGGTCATTTTCAGTGTGTGGAGATAATCTGCTTTAAGCTGCCTTGACCACAGGGAGTGTAATAATCTAATGCACTGCAGGCAGCTGGGCTGCGAAGCCATGACTCACCCACTTACAGCAAGAGCAGGAGGAGCAGCAGGGACCCACACAGCTTCCCACACTGCTCCAGCTCTTACACAGAAGCCTACACACCCCTCCAACTTTTACACACCACCCTACACACCCCTCCGACTTTCACACCACCCTACAGCCCCCTCCGACTTTTACACACCACCCTACACCCCCTCTGACTCTTACACACCACCGTACACACCCCTCCGACTTTTACACACCACCTTACACCCCCTCTGACTCTTACACACAGTCCTTCACCACACGCTGGCTCTTACACACAACCTTACACCCCCCTCCGGCTCTTACACACAACCCTACACCCCCTCCAACTCTTACACACAGCCCTACACACCCCGCATGCTTGTAACCATGGTAACCACAGCATCACACTATCCAGGATTCAAACCTACAAACTTTCAGCTCGCTAACTACTGCATAAAACACCTCCATAACATAGCGCCTGCAGCTTTTCACCATCGCGCTGTGATTGGATAGCTCTTCTTACAGCTTTTCACCATCACGCTGTGATTGGATAGCTCCCCTTACAGCTTTTCAGCATCACGCTGTGATTGGATAGCTCCTCCTGAAGCTTTTCAGCATCACGCTGTGATTGGATAGCTCCTCCTGAAGCTTTTCGGGATCACACTGTGATTGGACAACTC